>JAHDVE020004371.1:0-222195 GCA_022606495.2 Halesus radiatus | reverse complement strand
ATTTGCAACTTAGCTCAATTTGTATGGGAGCTCCAAACGGAAGTGGCGCCATCTCTACTTGATCAAATGACGCGGTACCCGTGTTGCAGGCCCGGCAAGCCAGGCGGAAAACCTTGCCAACAGAATGTCACAGCACCTTCTGCGACTCTCCAGGAGTAAGGCAGTTTACAACAAGTCCTAGTCATTAGACCGACTCGATTCGATTGATGAGATGGAGAAAATTTGGGTATATATTTGCAATTTGGCCAATTTTGTATGGGAGTTGCGAACGGAAGTGGCGCCATCTCTATTTGATCAAGTTGCACTTCGGAAATAACGAACACAAATCTAAATATTGGGGTATCCCATTAAAAGCTAATTTACTTGTCCGTTATTATTATTTTCAATGAATTGTGGTATTTTTAAATGCGAGAATGAAATAAATAGTTAGCATTGAAAGGAGTGATGAAAATAATTTTCAATATTCCTAATTCTTATTGTTTAAGACGTCTTGACATACATTCTGAATTTTTATCTTATTAACCCCAATCTCTAATAAAAAAATTCAAATGTTTCCATTGTACAATAGATGTATTTGATATGTTTGTTAATTTATACCATTTAAAAAATGTACTGCTACTACTTAAAAGCATTAAACGATAACTCATCTATTTCTACAAGATGTATGATATAGATTCTATATAGAAATTTATAAAATTGGAACATAAAAATACAAATCAAGCGAACGATTTTATTTTATTTTGTACGCCCGCTAATTGTTATTCCTGGTTGTTACCGCCCCCGATCGGTGCTTTCCTCGTGTCCCCACTCGCTAATACCATATATTATATAGCCGAACAACCGAAATAACCAAATAACCAAAATAACCAAATAACTGTTATTTAACCAGTTATTTAGCTCCTAATAACCAGTTGGTTATGGTATTGAAATTCCGGCTAGTTACCCAACACTAATAAGGACGTTCAGAGAATCACGGAATCTAGCCCATCGTTTGTGTTACCATTTGTGCGAGAAGGAATATTATTCCAATAAATTTAAGGCTGGTACTTGCTTGCGTATTACATCAAATAACTTTGAATATGGCGTCATGTTGTTTTTATGATTTTTACAATGTCTCCCCCAACTGAATTACTTGCTTCTTATTATAATTAAGTTAAATAAATGTTTTTTTTTATTTTTTATAAAATATATTTTAAGAATGCTATACGATTATAAAATTTTAGATTCACAAGACTAGGTGAACCAGACTCAATCGATTCACTACTGCGAATGAATATGCCCACGTATAATACTCACACAAACAAAGTATTTCTGCACCGGAGGGATATATCTGTGCCCAACATTGTAGGAGGTCCTGGTCTCATTGTCAGATACTCGAAGTGGGACATTAAAGTCCACCTTACCCCAGGTGTTCACATTATTCAACAACCTCTTGTGGTACATTTCTAAGATGTTTTATCTTTTCTACTGGATAATTTATCAGGATATTGCTAACTGACTAACTGAGACTCTGGGACTGGTGAATGAATTGTAGATACAAAGATGGTGAAGAAGCTTCGTAGTAATGCTGAAACCCCGAAAAGACCACAAAAATTTAGGGAACTATTGTAGGAGTATTGCGTATTGATAATATGACAGTTATATTTTGAAATTCGAAATATTGTTTTAAAATACAGATTTTAAAACAAAAGCTTTTTACTTGGGTACCTACCAATTTAACGCAGTACCTACCTTAGATCAGTCAAAACTCATGCATCAATATCGCACCAACCAGACTGGATAAACCGGTGGGTATATTAAATTAAAAAAATGTTTTGACATATTTCGGCAATTATTTATGCAGAATAAATTCTCTTTCTAATAATTTATTGCCAGCATCAGATGTCTTCATTCTTGAGTATGGCTGTCACTGCTGTTAGGGGAAGTTTTCTCTATTCATGAGCTTGACTACATAGGTCAAAATTCTTTACATTAGAGGATGGCCACCAAAGTTAGATTTCTTTCTTCATGAGCACAGTTGTCAAAGAACATTGAGGTATACAAATGGAGTAAACATCAACATTCGAAATATGGACAACATAAATGAAGCCAATTGGCTACATTGAGATAACACAGGCTTCAGTCGATTACATGCACTCGCCGGGTACGGATCTCCAAAGATTTCTGCAAAATGGCTACATGATTGCACAAGTCATTCTGGAAAAATAGAAAAAGGAATGGTGTAACCTTTCATCGGTTTTACCATAATCAATATAATGTAAATTGGCTGTTTTATTGCTAAAAAAACTCAAAGAGCATCTCAAGTCTTTATTCTTGAACATAGTTCAGAGAAAGATTTCTTTATTCTTGAGCATAACTATGCTTTGTTTATTTTTTGTTTTTTGTGACAACTGTCACAGAAAGATTTCTTTCTTCGTGAGCATAGTTGTAAGAGAAAGATTTCTTTATTTTTGAGCATAGTTGTCACAGAAAGATTTCTTTCTTCATGAGCATAGTTGTCACAGAAAGATTTCTTTCTTCATGAGAATAGTTGTAAGAGGAAGATTTCTTTATTCTTGAGCATAACTGATGTTTTGTATTGTTCTGTTTTGTTATGACACTATTGAGCATGGCTACCAGGGTCAGATACCTTTATTCCTGAGCATGGCTGTCCAGTTCTACCAATTCGCACAGTTGAGACTCTCAAGGTGTGTTTTTACTTACCACAGCAGAGTTAATGGTTGTAAATATTGTTTTGACCAATAAAAATTATAACATAAAAGGAATAAAACAACACGATTTGCAATATAAAAAGTGTTTATTTTCAATTGCGTTATGAAAAAACTTTTGTTAAATAAATGTGAATGTATCGACTCATTTTAGCGAATACATTTTATCTTAAGATTATAATATGAATTATTACAGATTCAAGACTAGTAAAATACATTCTAGTGAAAGATTAACGACACATATGCATACAGATACATAGAAAACAATATTAATGCTTATCAACAAATAATATCTTATACAACTAGTAGGTAAGTGATTGGTAAAACTTCATTAATATCGTTTTTTTACGTCATTCTTAAAAACACTACAATTATTATTGATCGATGGTGGCTATATAGCTGATAGAGAAAAGCATGAAATTTGAAGGAGAATATAGTCCTTAATTTTACAGTTTACACGAGATATCGTGTTACTTCTTAAATGAGAGAATAAAAATATTTGTTATAAAAATTAATGTTTATCATACCAGTGATTATAAAAATAAAAGAAAAAATGAGAGATCAGTTTTTTACATTACAACAAAACTGGTGTCATTATTTTTTTCGAGAGATTAGGTAAAAGCAAAGCTTCAAAATATACAGTCAATAATTTTTTTTTTCAATACTTGAAAGTATAAACATATTTTTGGTAATACAACACCATTAATAAGAATTCAAACAATTTACAATGTTTTACAGTAATAAGATAACAGGCAAATAATATTATTAATTTATTTTTTTAAATAAATAACCTACATTGGTTACAAGGAAGAATAAAATAATAAATTACATATTAGAAAGAAATAAGTTAATTTTTTTTATCACAACACACGTAAATCAATGTAAATTAAATCAAATTTATCAAAAACACGATCCTGGTACGTCAGATTATCAAAAAGTTGTCAATTGTTTATGATGTATCTGGATTAATAAAATGAATCTATACCCTACAAACAAAATTATGAAATTTTATGAAAAAAGATTGGCACAATACATGATGGTGACCAAAATAATGAAGTAAATTAATGTATTGTCATTAATTTAATACTGATACCACAATTAAATACACATTTATAGATGTGTGTTATAAGGTAGACAAATCGATTATAATCAAAGTTTAATTTGTTTTAACCAAAAGCATGCCTTTTCATATAACCATGCAGTGCGCCACTAATGCATCGATTATGTCAAAAAAATTAAGCTAATCGATTTCTTTAAATTAAATTAAAAAGCATGTTAAAACATTCTTTAATAAATAATGGATTATTCGAAAAGACACTTCACGAGACAGCATTTACAAAAATAGGTAATAAATATAGAAATTTAAGTTATACATGTTACACCACTGATGATAATACTTATTGGTAGATGAAAAAGTGGTATAAATCTAATGTTACTATTGCTGTTGTGACCTACGGAACGCCACTAAAAGCATGCTGATAATAGCACGCTACCGAAAGCACGTATGAACATGACCTAAGAAAATTTACCGCAAGACTACAATGACGTCATTTGATAAATTATGAAATGGATACAAAAACTATGATTCTAAATATTTTTTTTATTAAAAAAGCTATGCATTTATGGGGAGAGATGTCTACCAAATAAAATAATACTGTAGGTGAAAAAATATGTCATAAAAATATTGATTTGCCTCAACTACCTCACGATTAATAGATATTCAATTAGAAAAATTATGATTTTTGAAAAGAATAGAAGTTAAATGTTATATTTATGCGGTAATAACCACAGACAATGAAAGATTAAATAGTTTTTTTCACAACATTTAGTAACTTTTCCTAGCACAAAAATGTATTTTTGATTTATGAGTTAATGGGTCGTAATTTGAATGCAAAGAAAATTTATCAGTTTTGTAATATTTTGTTAAAATCTTTTGAAGAAAGTTGAATTGATGCTTTAAAAGCAGTTGAAAATATAACTCATTGTTCTGAATTAATGTAGAAATTGACTTAATGTGAGAAAAATGAAAGCAGAAATGGACTGTAAATAAGCTAAATGCCCGCGCAGCAATATAATGAAGTGGTTTGATTGACAGGTTTGAAAACAAAAACAGTTACCTCATTTCGGCGAGCTTTAAATGATTATATGTAGATCAATTATTATTTTACAAACATTATTTGTATGACCAGAACCAGTTTTATCGAGAAATATTCAATCTGTTTTACACGCGCTGTCAGACAGACCGTCTCTCGTTGTTTAGATTTCAATCAATTATTGCACGAGCAATAATAACAACTGAACATGAAGTGATGAACTGAAAAGGTCAGACTACAGGAGTGACTCAATTTTAAATAAGACATGTTTAGGCACGCTATGCTCCATACCGAGAAGATATCAATAAAACGAACTAAAGAACCGTGACGTGCGTACTATTTCGATTTTAATATTCGGCGCATCTGAATCTGATGATATATATATAATTAGAAATGATATCTTACGAAATATTTCCGGCAACACTTTTCTAATATAAAGATGCTTTACCGGAATCACGATGGGGTTATAACTTTTTTTTGTTTTCAACTTCGTTTGCAAAAGTTTTGTGTCGGTTAATGGAAAATTTCCAGAATATTAATCGGAATCAGAATAAATATCGTAGTCATGAAATAATAATGAAGTATTCAAATAAATACTTTAGCGAAAAGTGATATTACATAATACTATAAGCTAAGAAGTGATTAAATATTTTAGTTTATATTCAAAATATGAATGGATTATTTTAACAGTCTATTTCGAAATACTGAAGGAAGTATTGTCATACCGTTCAAATGTGGGTATTATATTATCTATATTAATGAGATATCGAAATGAAACAATGCATAAAAATCTTACTGAGCTCAAAAAATACCAATCTATTATTAAATTTATGTTGAAAATACTGTTTCACTTGAAAGATTGTATGTATTTCTATTCGATAGTAACTCAATAGGTTTTTTTAAATCTATGATTATTTGTTTATCGGTGTAAAAATATTAGGCATATATGAATTGTCATTGTTTCGTTAAAACAACTAATAAAATAGAATAAATAATAATACTTGGCTTTAAATATTACTCAAGTATGAAAAGAGACTACGTCGATGGTTAAATAACACTGACTTTCATCACAAATTAATATTTAAACACCGCTTACTTACTGGTTAAAATCTCCAAAAGGCAGTGAAGGTTAATCATATAAAATATCTTATGTTAATTAACCCTTTGAATGCCACATCTCATATATGAGATCTCAAACAATGTTCCGTTAAATACTCATAACTCATATCAATCCACATGTGGATACATACATGTGTATGAATACAGAGTGTAGGACTCGTATAAAAGAGTTATTTACATGGCCATAGTGTGGCTCATATATGAGTCGCAAAGTAGGGTTAAGGTTGTATTGTGAGATTAAGGGTAAGACTGTAGAGCCTGTTTTGGCCAGGCTATTTTGGCATCGATCCTCTTATAAGCCAGCATGCAGTTTCCTTTGTTGTTCTCCACAAGATCTTGAGGATAATCTGTGTCATTCATCAGGGTTTCTGTGGACAAAAAAGAATAAGCATAAGTAAAATTGTTAACATTCACAGAAGATGCAGTAGTGTCAAATAAACATGCTTTATTCTTCAAAAGGGCACTCAAACGGGATGCAAAAAGGCTTGACTTGTGAAATAAGCTAAAACAACATTTATTTACAAAGTTTTAGATGAGTCAGTGGCAGTGGGTCTCAAACTTTTTCGATTTGCGGTGCCCTTGCTAAATCCAGATTTTCCAAAGGCTCTGGTGTCAATTTAAAAAAAAGCACTTTGTGAAATAGCAGCAGCCAATGATTTTATCTTAGAGGTCATCGGGTAAAATAAATAAAAACACATTTTGGATCAGAAAAAACATTAATATCACTAACTACTAAAAGTTACATGCATTAAATGAAATGAAAATGAGTGTAATTAAAATTATTAGTGGGATGAATGAGGTGGTATTTCAAAACTCGTGGTGATAACGAGAAATATTATTAGGTATTCGAGTGTAGAATAGAGATTATGGAAATAGACATAAGCGAATTGAAAGAAAAAATGAAAAAAATTGTAATAATTCGTGACACCCCTCAGAAAAAACCGTGGCTCTCCAGAGTGCCACGGCGCACACTTAAGAATTACTGGTTTATAGTCTAGGTATGGGGTCAGATAACAATAGATAATATACAATCATTATTCCATGTATCTATGTAAAGTTCATTTTATGACATTAAAATCCAAATAAGTTATCAAAAATGTATAATATTACAATATTGTAAACAATTACTTATTAATACAAACCAATTTACCTATACTGATCGACTAATCTTTATCTTCAATTAAACTTTATGCATTATTTTGCCCATATGTGTGGCATTTTGTTTTTGTTCTATTTTATACATACACTAATTGAAGTAACCAGCATTGTGTTTGGAGTAAGTATTGACGTTGCGATGTGTTACCCCTACCCCTACCCCTTCTCAGTAATTTGCCTCTTATTTTGAATGTCGAGAAGGAGAAGATAGATTAGATTTATATATAATTTTCTTTGAATTTTTTATGATTACTATTTACTTCAAAAGACATAATAATAACATAATATGTATATATTGTGTATATATATATATACATATATATGTTATACAATACTGAACAGAATGTTATTCCAAGAAGTGTGAGGAAAAACCACTGATGTCGCCAGTTTATATAAAATCTTTAAATTCATAAGCAAAAGACAGGAAAATGCAATCGATTTATGATTCAAGAAAGTGAAAATGTTTGATCAATTCACCAAAAGTAGAGAAAAATTGAGCTTACTTCGGGCACACAGACACGTCAAGAACATACTTCTATCGGATTATTTCTTTAGTGATATTTAGGGTAACCGGATAAAACAGAAGAGCGACAAAACAGAACATGATAAAACAATACTTTAGGTGCGAATTTTTTTCTTAATTTTTTTCATGTTTTGTTTTGTCGTAGAACAGACATTCATATCAGTGTTTTATAAATTTTAAATAAATAATGAATGCATTACCTTCTCCGTCCCTCAAAGCGAACAGACCGTAATCTTGCGGATTGGTGATCCGGGCCATGTGCGCCAGTTGGCGGCATAGGTCTCGTGCGCGCGCCCCCGGGCGCCAGGGGAGCGCCACGAAGCGCAGGGCCCCCGAGCTTTCATCGGGCACCATGACTCGTGCCACTCCGCCGCCCCCGAGCGTGCAGCTCGATACCGCAGAGGTCATGCCTGATGCCAGGGAGCCAGTCTGCCACTGGGGAAAAAAGATTTAATATTAATTTAATAATTTACCCACAATAACACTCAGGTCGGCTAAATCTGATGGGTCGAAAAGACTGGTTGAACCCTTTCTTACGAATACTGCTAAATTTGGCGACAGAGCTTTTATTGTATTGGGGGACCACATTCTTGAAATGACCTTCCGTTTGGTTTAAGGTCAGAAAGCAATTTCGAAACCTTTAAGAAAAATCTAAAAAAATATCTATTTTAAAGCGGCTACAAGATGTAAACCGCCCTTGAGGTGATTTTAATCACTAAACGGCGATACAGAAAAATTTACCATTTATTATTATCATTTAAAACAGACCTATATTATATAATTTTTTTCTTAAAAGGTGACAAGTTAAATAATTGTAACATTCAATAGTGTAAAAAGGTGGTGAAACAAGCAATTTTTCAATTGCGAAAATAATATTGTATGTTAATGATTGAACCTTCCGAAATGCCAATAAAATTAACATTGTTAGAGGTTGTTCAGTGATTGATAGTGTAACTCTTTAAGGTCTTTCAGCACTGGAGAAATAACTTCTTATGTGGGGAAATCCTCATACATATTACATGGGTTTAAAATAAGGTCAATTTTCTCTATTTATGTTGGCTCGCCGGCGTGACCTACCCCAGCGGCGGAGGATTTTCACGCGGCGCTCGGCCGCGTGAGAGAGCGCGAAAAGCAATCATTAAAAGCACAGAAAACAAAGAGAATTAGAACATGAAATGTGAACTATAATGGCACCATAATTTAGTGTTAAACTGCGAAATTTGGTATACTGCAAATAAATTATTGTTATACATAATTGACAGCATATGTAACATTTTTCTTCAAATCAAGTAAGTACCTACACACAATTTAAGTGCCGCTACTTTAAAGTTTGGATGGTTATAATTATGTATATGTCAATTCGTCGCCCTCAACATAAACAGGTGTATTCCATATTTAGCAACATTCCAGGAGAGCAAATAATTATTTTTTTGCTATTCTTATACATTTTATTATATCTTTCGATAATGGGGTAAAGAAAAATGGAAAAAGATAATTAAATAAAATTAAAACCCCATTAGCGAAGCATGTAATAAATGTATGAAATGCAGCAAAAAAATTCTGTTTTTTGGCTCTCCTGGAAATTTGATAAATATGAGAAATATATGTTGCGGGCGATGAATTATGTATGTATGTATAATGTTAACATTTTTAAATAGGTACTTACATCCAGAGTCTTATTCTGGTCATCGCTAGAAGCCAGCCTCTTCAGAACCGCCACGGCTCCGAAGAGCGTAGTGAGATAGTAGCCGCCTTCTCCGGCCAGGAGTTGCGGAGGAAGCAGTCCAGCCATCAGCTCCGCCTCCAGCTCTACGCCGGCCACATTGCAGCGGGCCAGGATCATCACCAGCACAGGGAGGAAGTCATCGGCTCCTATCGGATTCTTGAGCGAGCAAGAGCTGGACTTCATCTGGAAGATAATGAAGCATTAGTAATACTTAAAAATTATTATCTATCTAACCTAATCTAAGCGGCTGTCGCATGTAATCCATGAAGTTTCACTAAAACACATACAGTGTGTCAAAAAGTGCTGCGTGATGGGATTGATTGCATTGAAACGGCCAGTGATGTAAGGTTTTAACTCTTAGCTGGATATAAACTCAACAATCCTCAATATAAAGGATACATTGATAGTATAGAATGCATTCAAAACAAATTTATAAAATATCTCACCTACAAATTCAACAATAAATTTCAATGTACTTTTCAATCTTTGCAACAAAGGCGAACAGTAGCTGATTTAACATTTCTCTATAGAATTCTAAATAATATCAACTGTACCGAGCTTCTGTCCCTAATTAATTTCAACATACCTCTGAGACGTACCCGCTATACAGCACTATTCCACACGCATAGCTCAAAATCGAAGCTATGCGTGTTTTGCATAATAAACTGTATTCACACATGGTTAAAATTGGTTTGCTGCTATGCAATATATGCTTGTCTAGCCCAGAAGCGTTCTGACCGCCCTTTATTCGATATTTAATACATTTTAGTAAATGAACTAAACAAATAATGTATGTATGTACTTACAGAGTTGAAAATGGCTGAGATAGCCGACAGGAGATTCTCCAGCTTGTCCAAAGGAGAATCTGCTTCTTGCATCTTCACGAAGTACTGTGAGATGACAACCATCTCAGAATCCAAAGGTACTCGTATGGAAGGCTGGAAAAAATACAATCATTATTAATATTTTATACTTTCTACCTAAGTAAAATATGTATGAACGCATTTAAATAATGATACCCAACGATCATTAAAAAAATAATAATAATATAATAATAATAATAATAATATAATAATAATAATAATAACAGTAGCGCAGTTTTGTGAAGGTTCACCTCAAGTGTCTTCACTTATTAACATGGGGAATAATACACAAATAATATTCTACATATTTTTGGGAATTTTAACCAGAGTACGTTTTACCCTACCACTAGTGAAAATCAAATCAAAACATTTTACGGAGCTTGAAAAATATGCTTAATAACACACATAAAGTTACTTTTTATTAGATATGAGTCGTGGAGTTGCCAAACCTGCTCTGGAAATCGGTCTGAAACACAATTTACATTTTATGACAAGAACATTAATATTATATTTCGATCTTCACTTTTTGGGAATGTATTAAAACCAGCCGAAATTTCCAGAGCGTGTTTTGGGACTCCACGGCACTAAGCATTTTGTTTTATAAATGGTTATATTGAATGGATTACTTACTCGAACTCCGAGTCTCAAGAGAGGTAAAGTCTTGGCAGCCCTCATGCCCATAGTCAGCTGTGCCACGTCTCCTCGCTTGGCGAACTTGTCGGCCAGCAATCCGTAAACGTGGGACCTCAGCGGGGTTACCACGGCCCCGTGCAAGACTCCCTCCAGGATGGCGTCCAGGTTCAGAAACTCGTCGGCTTTTAGCTGCAGGAGAAAATAATCATTAGACAACAAAAAAATATTATTTTATAAAAATACCAAACGGGAAGACGGAAGTTGAGGTGATTTTTCACAAAAAAATTGTTATACAAATCATCCAAATATTAATTATTAATTAGAACTAACCGTAACCATTTAAAACATAATTTTAATTCTGAATGTAGGTTTTTCTATTGTTGTGAAGTTATCATCACTAGAAATTTACCACTTTTCAAATACCGTGAACCTATAAAATATGATCGCTCATATGAAAATGGCATTAGTTCGTAAATGTTCATGCATTTCATCCGTATTTTGTGGTTGAATGTGAAGATTTAAGCATTATAAAACATTGAGGAAAGTATTAAAGGCTTGCTTACCTTGAGTCTTTCCTTCTCGACTTCCCTCTCAAACTCCCTCTCTCCATGTTTCACAAGATAGTTTTTCATGCCAGACATGAACTGGCGCATATTTCTCATAACAACCTGCAACCAAAAAATCAATATTATAACATATTGTTACGAATTTGAAGAAGGATTGAGGAAGTGTAAATGCAAACAATCTGATAAAAAAGACCTACACTAAGAATTTGCAAAATCGAAGACGAGTGAAATCTGGTAGGTACTTACATGAGGACACGTCTCCTTGCTGTCAATAGTGCAAGAGATGAAGTTGTCCACGTTCTGTGCAAAGGTCGTGGTCTTGTCGGCGGCGAGGTGCAGGGCGTAAACCCTCACGGGCTCGCCAGGGGTACCAGGGGCCGAGGCCCGGCCGCGAGAGCCTCTCAGGGCCTGCAGGCGGGGCGGAGCTGCAAATAAAAAAAGGAAACTGTTAGTGAAAGGGTTAGGTTTTGACATTAACATCGGAATATTGACTGGTTTGATGTTCGATTTAGTAACACTCTTGGGTTAGGTTTTGTTATTTATCAGAACAGTGGGCTGATTTGATATCTGGAGTCACTCTATTGGCATGCTGGTTCACTCCTTGATGTTATTCGTTCATTCCCTTTGCTGTCTTCCTGGAGCTCTTTTCCAGAGGAATACCTCTAATTCTAGGTATTGTAGGGCCAGTATATCAATTGCTTTTTATGATCAGCTCGAGAGATGTTTACGTTTGTCATGTTGTTATCGGATAGGTTTCCTGAAACAAGCTCAAAGAGCACCTGAAATACCGGACCTTAGAAGCCTGAATTGGTTAAGTCGGGTGATCCATAGAATAAAGAATAGACACTAGAAATACCTTCCACGTAGATTTGAATGGAAGCCGGTGTGCCTTTGACTTAGCACCTTTTGGTTCTAGTCTCGAGAGAGCCAATGAGAACACAGCACGCTGTCTCTCTTACATTACCTAAATTGTATATTGCTATTCCATTTGATCGAAATTAAATGACAAAGAAATATTTTTAGCATTAGAAATTGTAAGGCCCGAATGGCCAGACTTTTGGATAACGAAACACGTATCCATTTCCATATCGCATTTCTTGTGTTATTCTTTATTCTATGTGTGGATTGCACATAGGGTAAACCTTGCATAACAGGGTAAAACAAAAAAAAATCAAATACAATAAAAATGTGTTAACTTTTGTTCATTAAATCCGAAAAATGTCGTTAATTGGTCTCCACTGATTACCGGGGAGTTGGGAAAATACAAAAACCCCATGAAATAAAGATGATTGTTGACCGGTCGGTGGCTGAGTCGACAAATGCGTCGGATTACCACCCAGGCGCAATGGGTTCATTGCCACTGCTGACTAAGTCCTCCATTATTGCATAAGAATCATCGTCCGCTTATAATGAAGGTAGTAAAAGTATTTCGAAATAAATATTGTCAGGTTATTCGTAACCCAGAAATATTTGTCTATTTATCTAAAATAAAAAGAGAAAATTATTTAGTTCAAAATAAACATGTACCAATGATCATGATCATATTGTTGCCTTTTTTACGATTTATTACGATATGATATTTAATATATTTTGCACTAACATCAGACTTGTACTAAGTACCATTTCGACAGCTGGAGGCAAAGGTCATGTGACACCCATTTTGGCACCACCTAGTTTCACATTTTCACGTCCACTTGTGTGTCACGCTATTTTGTCTGCGATAACCAAATTACAAAAGATTTATAAAAAGGGTCAAACTAAATACTCGGTTTTTGTTAACAAACCGAACCTTTTTACTTATTTGCTGTTTTATTTAAATTGGCGGCACGCCTAGCTCGCCCTCCCTTATTTTGGTTTCTTCCTCTTGCTATGTTATATACTGTGTGATATTTTGTAAAATTGAAATGTATAAAAATATTACCTACAAATATTTATTTTCTGCATAAAGCCTGGATTTCACCCTCTTGAAAAATGCCTATTATTTAACTTACGCAGAGGCTAACAAAATTTCTCCATATTTTGTTTTATTTTTTCGTTTGTTTTTTTTTATTTGTATGGTATGTTGATCATTTTTTACGAAAACGTTTTCATTTATTCCAATTTTTGTTTTTAATAAACCACATTAACCCCCCCCCCCCCCCTTGCAATTAAGTTTTATAGAATATGACCGAAAAACATTTTAATATTTATGCCTGAGCTTTACAAAATAAAATAAAACATGAATTTTGGCGATGTTTTTTTTTGCGTAAATCGAAACATGCGGCCAAACATTACAATAAGGAGTGCGTGATTTCGTTCGAATTTTACAACGTGAATCTTCTTAAATTTAAAAAATTGCTCATAAAAATTATTTGTTAATTACTCAAATGTCGGTGAGTCGAAAGTAGTAATGCGACAGGCAAAGTTGAATTTGAAATACTGTAACTTCCTATTTCTGAAGTGGTGATAAATATGTATAGGTTATTGAGTACACTGTGTTATCAACACAATGCAAATGTTATATGTTTGGTCAGAGACCATTATACCAGCAACAGACCAAATAAACTAAACGAAAGTGAGATATATTGATAACGATTTCGTAGAAATATTTTGATAGCAGACGCGATATAAAATATAGAATATTGTTTATTATTGTTTGCACTAATGATAGACAACGTTAACTTTGCTGTCGGTGACGTCAGTAGTATACATTTTTTGGCTGCAAAAAAACGGTTCTATGATAATTCAACACATGTATGAATCGACGAACTTGTTAAAAGTGATATTAAGTACGAAAAAAAAACAGCCCGAAAACCACAGAGCAAAAATAATACATAGAAATGTCCTAACACGCAAGGGGAATAAACCAAAATAAGAGAGGGTGGGGGGGAGCTAGGCGTGCTGCCAATTTAAGTAAAACAGCAAATAAGTGAAAAGGTTTGTCTTGTTTACAAAAACAGAACATTTTGTTAGAGTATTTAGTTTGACCCTTTTTATAAATATTTTGTAATTACTTACCGCAGTCAAAATCACGCGAAACAAACGTGGACGGCTATGAACCAAACTGGTGGTAAATGGGTGTCACGTGACCATTGCTGCCAGTGGTCGAAATCATACTAAGGGCAAGTCTGTTAATTCTGACGTCAATGCCTGAAAACCTAATTAACATTTTTTCTACTATTTTGTTTTTACAAAAAAAGATTGGTTAGACTAGGTAGGTTGTCGGGTTATTTTTTTTTTCATTTTTAATAAATACACTTTTAAAAAGTGTGCCGATTTATACGTGTGTTGAATTATCATGAAATCAAAAATAATATGGATTTCATTTTTTATTTATTTAAATTAATGCATTAATGTACACTCCTCTTCAATTCACAGGCAAATGGTTTTATTGGAAGAGTAGTAATAAAATGTTAACTTTACTGTAAACAATGTACGAGTATGTAACAAATATGTTTCAACAATAATATATTTTTTTTATAGTTCATTTTTCGTTCTTCTACTAGGGGCCTGCAAATATAACCGTGTCAAACTGTTTTTGTTTATGAAGAATAGTAGAAATTTGTGTTCCTTACGACAGTTGCAAAGCCATTTTTCTAATGCCCAACAAACATGACAAGCAAAAAAACTGATACGTAGGAAAATATCATTATTATGTACAATATACACCTAGAGATGCAACGTGCATTTTAATATTATGAATTTAAATAAATACACAACAATGAGAGCGGTAAGCTCCCTGACTCAGGACCCAACGTTAGAGATTTTTCATACTAGCATAGTTTCATAAATTATAATAAAACATAATACAAAATATTATATTATATTCGCACATCGATTGATATTTTCAGAGTTTTTTAAATATAAGTTAATTCAGAGTTGAAATCTTTTTGTTATGTTTAGTGGCTAAATCTGAATAGCAAGGTACTTCCCATGGTTCCGTCAGCCTCACAACATTCCCCAGAATGGGGAAGTAACAGTTCCACGTGCTCCGGGCAGATGGGACCCTGGTGCGATATCACATGAAAATAAAATGTTTTCCCGCTGCGGCGGGAACTAAACCGCAACTTCCAGATTGTACAGCTTGACACAGTTAACTTTTCAGCAGACCAAAGCAGAGACTAACAAAATAACAATTCAATTTACCGGAATAACTTATTGAAGCTTATAAAGTTTATTGTATTCAATAATAACGACCAAAATGTCGGAAAATAATTACGTCTTAATAGCTCAATTGGTAGAGTGTTGTTATTTTCATAAATAAATAAATAATAACTGTTTCTCGGCAGACACTCCTTGCTTCATTCACATTTACACATACTCTTCTGTTCGATTCACTTAATTGTGTCATATATTTCTCGGACGTTTACATATTCTCTTTACACTTCTTTATTCGTTTTTCCGCTCTACATGCCCAAACCACCCAAGCGTCCCTTTCTTAATCTTAACCGTTACGCTTATATCCTTGCATACTTTCCGGATCTCCTTATAATGTCTGTGGGTGGGTGGGTTTGTTTTTTTATCCAAATCTACAGTTTTATTCCGAGCTTGTTTAAATTTTGCACACTTGGCCTTCTAAACAAGAGGAAGGTCACTGTCTACGTGATATTTCTAAAAACCATCCCATTTTCAACTCCTTGAAGCAAAATTTTGGCATTCTTGATGAAATTTTGGACACAATAAAAAGGAAAAATTTGTTCTAAATAAGAGTAAAATTACTGGGTAGGGATAATGCATCATACGTCCAAAACTCCACCCCAAACCATTCACAGCCCGGGGCAACGCCTGGTACTTCAGCTAGTAAAAAATATATTTTAATATTGTAAACAGTTGAATAGAACGACGCCAACTTAGGTACGCAGGAAAATATAATAATATTTTGCTGTCAACAAATAACACTACGAGAATACTCCGTTACAACTATTGCGATCACGCAGGGAACGTGAGGGCCCTCGCACAGTAGATTGAAATTGCGATTGGCGAGTCTTAAAACGTCGCCATGAGTCAGGTCGAAGGGTGACGAATTAGGTGACCAAATAAATCAACACACTTATGAATAGGCACACTTGGGGAGCGATATAAAGTCTTCGTAGGCTGTATGTAGTTCAGATATTAATTGTACATTGAATATTTGAAAGGGGCAATTTCATTATTATCTTCTTCTGATTGTTGTAACCAACTAAATAAATGAGCGTACAAGTTCCTTACGAAATTCACGATAAAAAAACGTTTTAATCAGAAATGTGCCATCATTTTTTTTTAAATTCTCTAATATGTATTTATATATATTATATTCTTATAAAAATAAAAATATATTATTCGAGCGAGGTCTTGATAAATAAAAGGAAATTGGCATATAAATATTTTAGGTAGGTACTAGGAATACATCTTGTAACTCTTTCGTACCGTGGGTATATTTAAAAATACATAGGATTTCTGATTTTTTTTCCACATTTCTAGAGCGAATAAAAATTAGACGTTTTTTGTTTTCTAGCATTACTAGCTTTGGGCGCCATTTAAAAAAATATATAATTATAGCTACTTGTTCAGGAGATAGCCATGTTTATATTCTGAAAGGTGATTTTTGTGTTTAATTTCGAATTTTAAACGTACGTTTTGAATACGTTTGTTAAGTATTAACGATATTTTTTAAATATAATCTTGTATTTTCTGTATGCAGTGCAAGATTTGTAATCTTAAGTGAAACCTGATGTTCTTTCAAATGATAGAAGCGAAAAAAAAACCACACAAAAAGTTTTTCCAAATTATTCTACAAGTTTAAATATGTTTTATCACTGCTAGTTTCAATTCTGGTCTGAAAGGGTTAAGAACTGGTTTTAAATAATATAAAGTGAGTGATTAGGTACTTCCAAATAAGTCAAATTTATTTTTAAAGAATCTTACAACTATCTTGTTGTGCTAACTTTTATTATTATATAAATATTAATATATTATTTCGTAAAACGCAATTTTTAATATCTACTCCTTGTTATAAGTACCTACATACCTATTAGAGGTAAAATCACTAGAAGGAAATCTCTAATGGTTTTTTATTTGCATATTCTAAAGGTATGTCTATAATCAACATTAATAATAATAATAAAAATACTTGGATGACTTGTGCAGCGCCGTTTTTGTGAAAAATCACCCCAAGGGCGCTGTTCAAATACTACTTGCTAGTTATTTTCCCGTATAATAAATAAAATGTATTATTCGTTGATTCAAAAATAAAATATTTTAACTGATTTTCTTGGGTTTCGTAATCTGCAAAAAAATAAATTATAATCAAATTCAAGTATTGTAATTAATTTACAAATTCAAGTATTGTAATTAATTTACAAATTCAAGTATTGTAATTAATTTACAAATTCAAGTATTGTAATTAATTTACAAACTCATTGTAATAAATTTACAAACTCATTGTAATTAATTTACAAATTCAAGTATTGTAATTAATTTACAAATTCAACTCTCGTACGAATTTTAGTAAAAAAAAATATAATTTCAGATGTTTTCTTTAACGTAATGTTGTTAATCATAGAACATACCGAGAACCATAATACGGACATGTGCTCAGTTTGATAAGTTTGATGACAATAAACTGATTAAAATTTGTAATAAATAATGTTAAAAAAAGGATTTAGTAATTTCTCTCGGAAATAACAAAGAACTTGACGCTCCTGCAGCAAAATTTCATCTACTTATGATGTCATATTATTTCAGTACGTTGTTGAATAATGTTAAATGATAATAATGTGATAATTCTGTCATTTTCGTCGTCATGTCATCACACCAGTGAACTAAATTGACACAAATGTGTCGCTAGAAAATTAACAGTAAATATAATAATTAATCACAAGTGCAATGTGTGCATAAAAGCTGCATATTAATACAACTAGTAATGTAATTAAAATTAATGTCCACGATTCACGTGCATTTCATAGTAAACATTGCAACCGATATTATATTTATAAATACATGTCTTTGACATTAGGAGGTAGGCCACCTGTTTGAGTTCTGTTGCATTGTAGGTAATCGGAGGACTAATTTTGATATCGTTGTCTAGGAAGTGGTTACGATTTTTCCGTGTATCAATTGTTTCGGCAACGTTGCGTGTGCGTTGGTATATCGATGGAAAGGTGCAGTTCATTTTTAATATAAACGATCATAATGAGAATTCGATTGAAGCCGTCCCGATTGCAATACAAATCAGATTACCTATACTGAAATATTCAATGAAAAAAAGAATTAAATTAAGTTTCAAGGATGATAAATGATAACAGTATAATGCGAAAAGAAAAGTTACGGCAAGGTTTGACAGAATTTGAAAAAATAATTTTTGTTTACCGAATACACGAGTGAACCAGCCGACGAAGTGCCTGAAAGTCTTGCAGATCCTGCGGATCATCTGAATGAAGGCGGTGATCTCCTTCTCCTTCACCTCCACGCCCTCACTATCTGCCTTTATCGTATGAAAAGACTCTTCGTTCAGGATCATCTTCCCGGGGTAGTCAATCCCCGTGAACTTCCTCGAACTTCTCGTCGTCTTGCGTTGTCTGTACTCCACCACGTTGAAACGGACGATGATGCCCGATCCGTCAGAGAGACCGAAGAATTCTTTGGGTGATTGGTTTCCTATTTCTTTGTCAGTCATGGCGAGGCTGTCTGACACCGTTCTTTTCTTACACGGGATCCCCATCGGGATGTCCATGTTGAAACTGAAAAAGCTCTTCACTCGCTGGCCTTCTATCAGGCTCTTCACTGGAGGGATGAATATGGCCTCAGCGCTGACTTCATAGCGGCTGGCGGAGGTTTTGGTGTCGACCTTTGAGCAGCCGGGCTGCGGGACGTCGTCCACTATCACCCAGTCCTCCCCGTTAATGTTGGTTTCGCGCACGGCGAACTTGTTGAGGATTACTTGGTCTGGGCTTATGAATTTATGAAGTTTGTCAGCTTCCTTAGCGAGGTGTTCCTGGGTCTCCGAGGGCTCGGCGCGGGGCAGGGAATCCAGCTCACGCACCCCCTTCGCGGGGTCTGCGTTGGACAACTTTTTGAACCACTTCATGGTTGATGTTTTTGCGGTTCTTACCCGCGTGGATGAACGTCTTGAATCTGAAATTTCTCATTCACACGTGGCCGCTTTAGGAATGGGAGATGACTCCTATTCTGAGGTTAACTGTGTGCCACTTCTTGGCTCCTCGCACGAATCAGAGGTATTAGCGCAGCATGCAACAACGATTTACTCGCACTTCACTATAAGATTCTCTACCACTTCTACTGATTTGACGTGAAGAGTTTTAAATGTACATAATATTGGGCAGATATATTCAGAAGAAAACGAAAGAGAATGGAGATTTGACAATTGACAGCTGACAACAACACAGCAAGTTAGGACGACCCACTACAGTTACGGCCAACGATGGTACGCGATGCGAGTGCAACTGCTTCCCAAACGGAACTGCCTCTGCGTGCTCGAGGAGGCTTGTTATCAATGCAGTTCTAGCTCGCACAATAGCAAGAGAGAGAGAATAACACGCAGTGTTGGAGGGAGATACCCTCAATGCAGTTGAATGAGACAGGTACAAATTTTGGATTTCTAGCAATGAGGATATAGCTCTGAATTTCTGTGAAAGAGGGAGAAAGAAATAATAGCCCCCTGTTGACAAGGGGGTTTGGGGAGGGTGTTTTTAAATTGTTCAAACAAAAGAACTCTGGAGGGGGTATGATAACCAAAATCAACAATATGATTCAGTGTGAATTGAGGCAAAACCACCTCTTCGGACGGTTCCGATTGAGGTCAGATAGAGAATAATTTTTCAATAAAGCGAGATTTTCAAGCTTTGTTAAGTGCCTTTGTTTGTCACTGATAAGCGAAACATTTATCCCTAGAAAGCTATATACCTTTCTAAATGTTCAGCACATTCATTTTTTGTAACAATGCGTGTTTTTTTTAAAGCTGAAGACCGCCTTTTAGTTTTTTGGGTAATTAATAGGTATATGAGAACCCTTCACGGACTTGATACATTCATTTAACGTTTTAATTTAAAATTTATATTTACAAATAACTTGGCTAATCTTAAATTATACAATTACTATTGTTTATTGTTCATATTAAACACTGTTAATTAATATTATAACGCTTACGTATAAATAGGTTATGATTAGAAATGTGTAACCTTTCAACTGTATTATTATTATTTAGAATTATTTTATTTACACATACAATTAATTCCGCAGTTGTAAATTGTATTTGAGTAGGTATCCAAACGCAAGGCAACGCCGGGTACTTCGGCTAGTTTATGTACATATATTTAAAGTTTGAAAATCATCAAAAAATATAAAATTTGATCGTCCTGCGCTTAAAACTCGCTTCAAATGCTTAACACGTGTGTACAGGGCCAAACCCAGATAATGATGTACGTCAAAATTTCCGCCCGGAGCGTAAACTATAAACAATGGCGTTCATGATGCTCTCGGCCGCTCTTCCCAACCCTACTGAGCAACTGTTGACTCAACATTGCTCAAATGCACAAATATGCTCTTCCCAACGAAACTCTCGATCAAATTTAGAATCAATTTCGTATATCGATTTTTGTGGATTAAGTTCCGATCAACAGCGGACTAGTTATAAAAAAGTGTCTACAGGGTGAACAAATATCTGTGAAATTTCAAACGTCATTACAGATTCGCGATCTATTTAACGCGATTCAAATATTGAATGACAAAGATTTATTTATTCAAATAAAACTGAAGAGAACCTAAATTATTTTACGTTTAAGTTTTGTCTTGTTTTTCACGAAAGAGAAAGGTAAAATATCAAATGTAAGTCTATGAAAGTGGGCGGGAACTATTTTATTTTCTATAAAAGTGGGCGGGCACCTTAATAGACAAATAAGGATAAAAAATGCTTGGAAACAGGCAAACATAGCGAATGCTCAACAAAACACTTGGCTGATCGGTGCCTCAGATTTATCATTTGAAAGGTTGGGAAGAATGGCGGTAAGTGTTGGTAAATGGCAATAATTTACTTAGAGCTTTTATGGATTGACGCCTTTTGGTTCCAGCGAAAGGTATGAATGTCCAAGCGGCGATACCAACGGAAACAATATGCTAAACATTTTCTCCTCGTGCAAAAAAGGCTTTTATTTGAAAACATGAAGTAATAATAATATTATTATCGTGATTGTGATAACCAGCGTTCAGATCGACACACTTAACTTTGCAGTCGATGTCTGGACTTTTTACCAATCAATGAATAATCATCTGAATAAGTTTAAAATTGAAGTGAGTTTATCTTTTTTATCTCAAATTATTATTGTAGTGAAAACATTAAAAAGCAACCGATTTTATATATTGCATACCAAATGATGTGTATAGAGTATTAAGCAGGGTAGGGACTAGGCAGTAGGAAAAAACAGTTAATTAATTGATAGAATGGCAATCGCCTTTAGCCGATGTTGGTTGGGATTACTCGACATAGAAATTTCCAAATGATCGCTTTATTTATACATATTACAAGCCGATTACAGGATGCATAAAATTGCTGTTTTTTCGATTTTCTGATTGCTACATATGTGATTGTACCAATTGCATGAAAGAAAGTCGTACTAATTAATGGAGGTACCAACAGATGACTGTACACTTGCGAATACACCGAAAGGCACGGGCTTTATCGACACAAACATAAACGAGTCTTTCCTTGAATGCGCATTGCGCACACATGCATTTTTTGTGTAGAATAGACATGTTTTTAAAATATGATATGCGCGTCATTTTGCATAGTTATTTCCTGTTTTTGACGTTATAATAGAGAGGTCGGATTCGTAGCTGAAATTTAGCGCGTATTTTTTAAAGTGTAGATGTATTTCTTGCAATAATTTTATATTATTTATATTTACTTTTAAATTCAAATATACAACAAAAAAATATTTTCGAATCAAACTACAATACTAGATATTCCAACCAATCCAATTATATTATTCCACCAACAAAAACATCAATGGCACAGTCACAGTTTAATTTCCTTGCTCCTAAAATCTTTAATAATTTAACAATTGAAATAAAGGCAATAACTAAATACCACAGTTTTAAGAAGGCGCTTGGGTACTTTTTAATGAGTGATTGTGATAGTGTTAGTAGCTATGATTATATGGTAGTAGTATATATTGTTTAGGTGTGTGCGTATATATGTGTAAGTTCATTTGTACATTCATGTGTATGTGTGTGTATATGTGCGTGTATATGTGTGTGTATATGTATACATACATAAGGATGTGTGTATGTGTGTGTACATATGTGTATGCGTACATATGTGTATACATGCGTACATATATATGTATGTTATATGCGTATGTGTTTGCGTGTGTATGTACGTGTGCACCTATGTGCACATGTGTACATGCTTGCACATATAAAAAAAATGTATATTTTTGTGATCTAATCCCTACGCATGTCTTTTTCTTCTTTTTATTTTCTACTTTCTTTTATGATTTTTCCAATTGTCAGCATGTTAATATAATTAATATAATAAATCCATATGTTTACACTAGACTTCATACAAAGTAACTACCATATACTCCATTGGTCACCATGAAACAGGCAGCCGCCTAGTATGGTCATCTAATGTATCTACTCCATGTAAATGTCTCCTTATTTTATAAATAAATACGTGAATAAAGCGGTGTTTATGTGCCGATACATGGAATGCACACTTCTGTTATATACCACCAGTTAAGTATGTTGAGGTGATCAATAGCCCGGTGGGTAGGACGCTCAGCTAGCAGTCGGATGGGCCGAGTTCGATACTCACACAGGGTAACGGACTTTCTCATTATAATCGCTTGATATCGTAAGAAAAATAACATTAAAAAAAACTTTGAAGAAACCCAATTGAAAACATATTGACAGCCGAAGAACAAAAAAGCATTGAGCATTTAGTTCCTCTTTTGGCCGCCTGCAGAGTTAACTACGCCAAGCTGTATTGTGCTTTCTATTATAACAGTAATAGTAATAGTAATACCAACAGTAGAAAGTTCAAATATCAAGGTTAAGCAGAATAGTTCACAAATATTTACAGTCGTCTGGACAACGGTTTTTTGATAACACGGACGTTAGAAGATGTGCGGATGCCATTAGTAGGACATTTACAATAGAGACCAAACATAAGTCTCAGAAAACGGCGAATATTTTAAAATGGACAAATATAAATCAAATAAGACACTGGATACGTTACATAGGGAGATCTGAAATAGAAAATATATTAACACCAAATACAGACCGACACTGAAAACACTCAACTGCTCTTAAAATACCTCACGTCACAATAATTTATTTTTTCATCAAGCACATCAATTTAATATAATGTAATTTAATATTATGTAAACGAAATTCTCAGGAGGGGAAATCCCAGTGAGGATATCATTATTTGATATTTTGTTATAAAAAAAATAAGATAATAAAACATTATTATTATTATTATTATTAATAATACCGATATCTCAATAGAGGATGCTCTGAGGAACTAGCGCCATTGATCCCCTTGACACCGGTGCATGGTCGGGAATAACGCCAAGCGCTGGCCCAAAATTTGTACACGGCTGATATTTGTTACATGAAAACGGGCGTTTCTACGACTCGTTCTTAAGTTCAAGTTGATGGCCTCCATGGTCGAGGGGTAAGGCTCTCGACTACGAATCCGAAGGTCGCGGGGGAAGTAAATTTTATTTAATTAATTTGTGCTGTTTCACAATTAATTCATTTAAAAATAATATATACTCGTAGTATATTTGAGCACGTGCCAGAGTGGAAGATACTCTCACTATCGCCCTAGTGAAATACCACCATTCAGAATTGAAACGTTGCTTGAAATGGCTTTTAGCCGTGTTTGGTGACCAGATATGAATAGCCAGGTATTTCCCCACCTTCCTCTTCTCCATCTCATTCCCTTCCCAATACCTTCAGCCTCACAATATTCCCTAATTGGGGATGCCATAGTCTCACTGGCTGCAGACGGTTGGGAGCAGTTGGGACTCTTGTGCCATATTCATATAAAAATAATAAAAAAAAACAGCCCGGGTGGGCAACGATTTGCCGCCCCCTGTGTATCCTCCGTCCTACAACATTCAAGGCCTCACTCCTTCTCCTCCTCAAAATGACCCCCACACAGCATCTTCGAAGATGTCATTGGCCCCGAGGGAAATTATTTTCCTCAGAACCTCTTGTGTGGAGTTAATGTAAAAAAGTGGCCCCGACCACATATCCACAATAAAGGTTTTATCGATATCTTATGTCGGTAACTTGTCATCGTTCGCGACCACAACTTCAGATAGCCACCGACCAACAGTTCACGTCAACTAAATATGATAGGCTAGCGACCTATGACATAAATCACTATAAATGAAAATGAATGTCTGTCTGTCCTCGATTTCGCTGAAAATAGCACAGTTAGTTATTATTAGTACTGGAAAGGTGTAGAGAGTAGTTTTAATGAAATCCAATATGTAAAACTGTTGCTATAACGTTTTAAAATTAATATTAAAAACATTGACCGGCCATGTTGTATTGAGGTTAGCCCATAGATATATCAATCCAGTTAGACACCGATTACATGTTCAAAAGAAGAAGGTTTGTTTGGGTAGAATATTTTTAAAATAGAAAACATAAGTAGGAACCTACTTAAGAAGTTTATTATTTAGATATATTTAGAAAACATAAATGTTTGTAATGAATTAAAATTTTAAATAAATGTTTCTTTGTTTAGAGATAGTTCCTTTCGCTGTCTTGTTTTTTTTGGTTATATCGAAATGGTCACGATCGAATTGTGCATTTCTCCTTTAAGCTAACAGCGCCCCTCTTCCATTTTAATTGACCCAGTTGTCTGATCCCACATATGCTCTAACTATTCGGTTAGGTAACAGATTTGTTTTATATTGCATTTTACACATCGTTTTCACTTGTATTGTGCGTCTGTACAATAGTCATTAGACAAATGGCGATTAGACAGATGCGTCTAATTTCAGCCTAGTTGTCGCGTGTTAAAAAAATCCGGCTAAGTCTACCATCATTGCGCTAGCAGAATTTTATGCTTATAATGATGGAAGTTGAAGGAATTGTCACGTTATTCGTAACAAGGGAATGTTTGTTCTTCTTTTTTTGATATCATATCATAGGCAGTGCCATCAAAATAAATACATGTATAGCATTTTAAGGCAACCTAGAAAAGCGACCTCCATGTAATCATAGCTCCAATTGATATTAACTTCCTAATAATATTTAATTAGGGTTGGCAAATAAAATCACTTATTGGTTTATTTATCTCTAAGTGAACACCATGTTCCTACGGCGTGATTTTAAACTAAAAAATATAGTTTATTTTAAACATTTCAGGTAGTACACACTACACTACAGCAGTAGTACAGCGGTACTATAGCAGGATGGACAGTGCGTAGATCGCGATCTACCGGTCGATCGCAAAGGTATTTTTGGTCAATCGCGGACCCCTTACTGTACTATTTCTTGTTTGAACGAGTCAAAATTACTCGACGCCCCAGGTCTTAAAATACGTTAGTTCTTAAAGTTGTATTCATACAATTGAACATAAATCTTTATATATAAAAATGAATGTTTGTCTGTCTGTCTGTCCTCGATTTTCTCGAAAATTATCGGACCGGTTTCGCTGAAAATAGCACATTTTATTCTTATTAGTGCCGGGAAGGTTTGGAGAGTATTTTGAATGAATTCCAATATGTAAAACTGTTGCTATAACGTTTTAAAATTAGTATGAAAAACATTGAACCCGCATGGATATACCACTCTGGTTAGCCACAGATTACATATTCAAAAGAAGGTTTGTTAGGGTAGAATATTTTCAAAGTGGAAAACACAAGTAGGTACCTACTTAAGCACATAATTATTATTATTTAGATTTATTTAAAAAAAAAATTAAATTCAATAAAATTTAAAAATGAATGCTTCACTGTTTCGAGATAGTAATAGTCGCCACAAGGCATTACTTTAGCTGTCAAATCAATTATGGTTAAATTAATTAAGTTAATTGATCAACACTTTGCGAAATTTACCGTCCCACTAACTCATTGATTTGAAATAAATCCGAGCGATGTTCTCATAGTAAATAAATAGATTAAGCGTAGTGACAGCATTGCAATGCCGGGTCGGAATTTCTATATAGCGTTGTTTGTAAAATGGTCCCACGAGATGTCATTTGTCATAATAATAACATATTTGTTATGAATTAAATTAATAAATATTATTGAATGCATTGTGATGCAATTAATAATTAATATTTCGCGGAGACCCCCTCGATATTTTGATTATGCATGAAGGATTAATAATGATTAGTTAAGAGGTTAAAACACAATTTATTTAAATATAATTTTATGACAAATGAACATGAGTAATTTCTAATTACATTCCATAAGTTGTTGGTGAAATACAATGGTATGGCTTTATGCATATATTATAATGTCAAATCACAAAGTGATTGCTTTATTTGAAAATATCCTACAAGCCAATTAAAAAGCCTACATTGTTATAATCAAGAGCATTCAAAGTAAATTATTTAAGCAAGTAAATTATAAATTTAATTTACACTTTGCAAATAATGCAGAATCCTTAAAATTCCATAACTTCACCACGCTTCAAACGCGACCCTTAATATTTGATCAAATCTTGTTATTTAAAATTATGAATAATGGCCTGGACTCGCAAGAGCTCATTAACTTTATAAACATTCATATACCGACAAACCGATTTTTTTCATTTTCCCGCATGCAGGACCAATCTTAGGATAAATTGTCCAATTCCCCGTATTTGTGCGCAATATAACGCACAATTTCACAATATCGACATTCTTCAAAATATCGAACCGAAGTAATACGTACGACCACAAATTGATGAACGAGTATAAAATGTATCGATAGCATCTCCTGTCCCGATCCTATCTTCCTCTTCCTCTCACCCCTTCCTTCTTATTGAGTTTTTTTTAGTTAGCTTGATAAATAAAACATATGTATATAACCACTGTTAGCACAAGAAACTTTGTTGGCTTACCTTTTGTTAAACTTCCTTTGTATACATGTTTGTATTAAAAGCTGTTTGCTTCTTACAAATAAATAAATAAATAGATAGCAGGTGTTTTTGGAAATTAAACATTGCTGCTTTCGAAACGTCTTGGAAAAAAGACAGCGATTTGACAAATTGAACTAAATATGAGGGAAGGACGTAGAAGAGATATTATATATTAATTCGAAATAATGATTATTACGTAATACGATTTTAAAGAGAAAAAAAATTACAAAATTAAGTTTTTTCGTGATTTGATTTAAACATAGTATATTTATGTTTTCTTAAGCCCTTCGATATTTGAGATTCTGGCAACTTACAAATAAAATTTTGTGTGAAAATAATTATGTTATTAATAGATTCAATTCGGTTATTTCATTTACCAAATCGGTACGTATTAATGATACCATTGTATTCTGAGGTTGCAATCAAAGTGTCATTTTTTTTCTAATCATGACCCCTACTAATTTAAAGTCAGGAAGCAATCAATTTGTGTTTAGACATAATAAAATTTAAATAAAAATATTTTTGATTTAACACCACTTTATAAATACATAATACTGTTAATTGATTTTTACATTTATTCACTATTATTTATTAGTGTTTCGTGAAACTAGACCATACTATCCAGAGTGGAAGATACTCTCAGTATCGCCCTGGTGAAAGACCACCATTCAGAATTGTAACGTTGCTTGAAATGGCTTTTAGCCGTGTTTGGTGACCAGGTCTGAATAGCCAGGTATTTTTCCACCTCCCTCTTCCCCCTCTCCTTCCCCTCCCCAATACCTTCAGCCTCACAACATTCCCCCATTGGGAATGCCATAGTCTCACTGGCTCCAGACGGTTGGGAACAGTTGGGACTCTTGTGCGGTATTCATATAAAAAATATATATATAAATTATTTCTTCTCGGCATAAAAAAAAAATACGTTTATAGTATTTTTTGAGGATATTCATCATTTTAAAATATTTTGTAAAACATACGTACGACATTCAGAAAATATAAACACAATAAACCATAATTCTGATTTGATTTTGATAAATACTAAGCCTATGTAAATGAAAAAAAAAATATATATATAATAAAAAAAAATCTTTAAAATCGTATTGCGTAATATTGTAATATAAATGTCTGATACCCAAATAAAAAAAATTATACCTACCTAGCAGAAACTGGTCTAAATATGAATGAGAGACTTTTAGAACTAAAAATCTAGTGCATGTCCTTCATTTAGATAGGTACCGTTAGGTGTCCCTTCCTGGAGGTAAAATAAGGAAGATTAAATAGGTCCAAGATTCGTTACTACCCACAAAAAAAATTCGATACTAGACTTGGATTTTAAAAAGGAGAGTAAAATACAAATACGTGGTATTGTGTGTACATGTAATGGTAAGTAATAAAGGTTTATATTGAACCGGGAAGAATAAGCTTCAGAGTAACTGAAAGACACTAAACTTGTCGATACCTGAAAGTTTCGCTGTATCCCGAATACAAAGGATTTGGCGGTTTCCATAAAACATTTAGAAAACCCTTTTCGGCAAAAGAATTAGCAAAGTTTTACGGTTATGGTTGTAAAAGCGAGTGCGCTAAAACCATATTTTTGGGAAAACAATTATTTCCAATGTTTTAAAAATAAATTCAGAAGCAGTTATCTAAAATGTGCACGGAGCAGCAAAAACTCTTGAACGATGAGCTCTTTTTTCTAATTAATATTGTTAGAAAAGACAACTTTAATTATAGCTTTTACATTTTTTTTTGCAGTCTCCGGGATTTAAACCCGCAACTACCGGGCCAACATCTTACCATTTTACCACGATGTTTACTTATGTATGGATTATTATGTATTTATAAAATAGTTAAGATGAAATAAGTGTGTAGTTATGACATCTTAATTACCTAATTGAAAATCAAACAATTCCATATCTGGGTCAACCGATATAGAGCGCGAAAGGATGCTCCAAATTCAGAAGATATCTGAAGGATACGGGAGAAGAATGATGCTAGTTCACTATTTTCCTAAAAGCAATTAAAAATGCGGATTTGTTCTATTGAATTCATTTTCTAAAAAAGCCGAGAAAGTTAGGTACCGGTTAAAAAATTATTCAAAATACACGTCTAGCAAAATACATGCATTAATTAAACTTATGAGGAAGAGCATATATAAATGGGTGGAAAAACGAGCAAGTCTCAAAAAATAAACTAAGGAGTTCCTCAAGGAAGTGTTCTAGGACCATTATTATGTCTCATCTACATAAATGAAATTTCTGCTCTTCCCATCAAAGGAAAAAAAGGTAAGCTTTGCTAATAATATCGTAATCATATATCGTGAAAATAACTGGAAAAATACTTTTAAAGAAGCTGAATGTGGGCTCATCGTTCTACAAACATGGCTAAAAACCAACTCACTTACGTTGAAAGTTAGTAACTTAAAGTACTTAACTTTATCAATTGACACAAGAGGACAACCGGGGAATGAATATAATCTAAAATTATATGAATGCCAAAGCAATTTTTTCACACTTTTTGAATCCTTATTACACAATATAACATATCTTGGCATAGAAAATAGACGAAAATCTTCGGTGGGACACTCTCATAAATGGTATTACAAGGAAACTTACAAAATAAGCTTTTTTTGAAAACACCAAAACTAATTTATATCAAAATGATGTTAAAAAAGATTAATATGCGCTATGCCACTCCCTTCTCGAATATGGTATTCTACTAGGAAGGAAATCGTCAACTACTAACCATATGAAACAATTGACTAAAACCCAAAAGGGTATTATAAAGACCACCTTAAAAAACCCTCATAAGAATGCCAATAAAATAATTTTCAAATCTTTTGCAGTACCTACCTAACATCTAAAATATTTATGTTAATAATGTTTTAATCGAACATTTCAAAAGTTCAAAAAAACCAAACGAACTTAATTTTCACCACACAAGAGTGCACACCGGCATTAATAATATTCCTAAATTTAAAAGTGCTTTTGGGAATGAGCTTGAATACATAAGATGGTGATTGAAAGAGAATAAAGCGAAGAGTGTATGTCAGAACGGAGTAGTGTGGTATTTACTCTGTTTACCCTTGAGGAGAAATGGGGAGATAATGACTTATTTACAGGTAAATATTTTTTTGGAAATAAGATCACATTCAGTTTAGTATTATTATGTATACGTATACTATAGGATATTGATTGAAAGGGTACAAATGAAAACAAATGATAAAATGTGGGATGTGCAAGGGGCATTTATGAGTGAAAGAGGGCGCATGGATCAGATTTTCTCGTTGCGTATGTTCACAGAGAAGTTTCTGGTTAAAAACCAGATCTACAAAAAGCATACGACCGAGTTGACAGAAAAAAAGTTATGGAAGGTTTTGTCCAAGCATGGAGTGAATACGAATCTTATTCTCTGTACGAGGGAAGCGTTGCATGTGTTGAGCAAACTGTGATTTTACAGGGTTGTTTGACATCACAAAAGGTGTTAAGCAAGGCTGCGTAATGTCACCGTGGTATATTCAATCTATACATGGATAATTGTATGCAAGAATTGAAAGAGATGGGATTGGGCGCGAAAATGAGTAATATTCAGGTATGTTTCCTGTTGTATGCTGATGATGCGGTGCTGATTGCTAACAGTATGAATGATCTACACTCCCTCGTATCTAGGATGAACGAAATATGTATGAAGAATGAACTAATGATGAATGTAAGTAAGTCTAAAGTCATGGTGTTTGAAGGAGAGAGTACGAAAACAGTGTGCAATATAGTTGTCAATGATGAACACTTGGAACAGGTCGATGAGTTTGTGTATTTGGGAAGTATGTTTACGAGAGATGGAAAGACCGAAAGGGATATTGAAAGAAGGGTGAATGCTGGACGCGGTTGACGCAAACGAAGAAACGAAGCTAGCAGTCCACAATGGAGTGCTGATACCAACCCTGATGTATGGCAGTGAGGCATAGAACTGGCAGATGAAAGGAGACTGAATGCTGTAGAAATGAGATCTCTGAGACGAATGTGTGGTAAAACCATGTATGATCGTTCGAAAAATGTTTAGATTCGTAAAGAATACAAGGCAGATGTAAGCGCAATGAGCAATATTAAGGGACGCTTAGATCGTTCGGACATGTAGAGGGAATGAATGAAGAAAGGAGTGTAAGGAGAATATATGACTAGAATGAGAATGGAAGAAGAAGCCGGGGACGTACGAGGAAGACATGGCACGATCAAGTAAATCAAATACTTGAGTCGAGCCATGTCAGAAGTCGGAATAACAGAAGAGGATGTATGAGACGTTGTATTAATGTGAATGAAGCAATAAGAGTATGCCAAGATCGAGTTATTTGGCGGTCCGTCCTCTCTGCCTGCCTCTGCCGCAAAAAGGCGTGATGGTTAGTTAGCTAGTTAGTTTATGTGTACTTATTAGAAACTTTCGTTAACATTTACTAAATTGTGACAATTATCATGATTCCCTTGCAACCTTTATCTATAATTTACGCATTATAATACATGTTATAGTCAGATGATGAAACACCGGCAATTGTTACAGCATTGAGAAGATACATATCAATTCTTTGTCCTTAAGCTGCGACTGTTTTCAATTATTTCAGTTCACGGTAAATCGGTCAATTCAATTATGTCTAATGCGTAATAATACAGACAAAGGTAGCCGACATTATTGTCACACTCTCAACATTTTTGTGGGACTATGTTATGCATAACATGGGTTATAAGCAGATTTCGAGCAAGCAAAAATCAAAGAAATAGCTCTAAATAGTGGTTGCACCATACACTTAATTAGCAAAATTTTAAATAAAAAAACTGAAACTCATTTTAACTAATATTTTTTTATTATTACATATTTACAAATAATAACAGAATTTTAAACAATCCCTCTGAATGGAGGAAAATCTTGTATATATTAAACTTTTTTTGCACTTAGGTAAAATACCATTGATAAAATCCTAAAAAACGCTAAAAACAGGGATCATAAATTAAGCCACTCAGGCATTTGCAAATTATGTTGCAACGACTGTCCTTCGTTCTACATAGGAAAGACATCCCGTAATGTAAGTATCCGAATCACGGAACACTAATAACAACAATTTTTCAGAGTTTCCCAATCGTCTCATTCATCAATTTAGAAGCACTGGAAATTATAAAATCCCTAAATATTAATTTTAGTATATTCTTCTAGATATTTTTCCAGTGAATCACTTTGTTCCTCCAGAAAACCCCATAATTATCCCTTCCCCTTTGGTCAGCTCCCACTCCAACACCTAAATATTCATGTATGTCTGTCATTATGTTGTATCTTAGATTAGTCTTAATAAAGTCCTGACGAAGGAAGGGTACTTCCGAAACCGCTAGATCCTTATATTAAATTAAAGTGGTGCAAAACAAATATATGAATTTATATTACTAATTAAATTGATCGAAAATATGACGTGAAGAGAAATGATCAAAACTTTGGATGAGGGAAAGCCACCATGAACATTGCAGACATTCGAGGGAAGCGTTAGTTCAAAACTGGATATCAGGAAGCTTTTCAAGAAGTATGTGAAGTAATGTAATTATTGAAATCTAAAGACCCAGGATATTGTCACCTAAATAATTTCGGTACCTAAATATGGTCACTGGTAAGTAGTGGTGGGTGAAGCGGCTCGGTTTAGTGAGCCGGATCACTAAATCAGCTCTCTATAAAGACAATCCACATGAAAACTGGACGAAAAAAGTATCGTGTAAGAGTGTCTTAAGGACGTCTTTAGGAGGGCCAAGGGAGCGAGGGTGAGGGCACGGTGTGGGGGACGCGAACCGTCGTTCAATCGAGCCGGATCACCGAACCGGTACACTACAAAGAGCTGATTTAGTGATCCGCCTCACTAAACCGAGCCGCTTCGCCCACCATTACTGGTAAGTGAAAGGCAAGAAAAACAGAGGAACATCACTGATGCATTCGACTGATCTAGTGTCACAGATCCTTAACAAGATCTAATTAATTTAAGTCATGGTGTGTCATACTTAGAGTGATCTAAATCTATTTTTAATCATTGGAGATAATATTAACAACTTTCAAGATGAAACTGAAAAGCAACAGAAAATAGTAGACTTGTAGAAAGAGTCAACAGATATCCCATACATCGGAAAGGTATATAGATTACAAATAAATTCGGGGAGAATCTTGTAGTCATGATAAAAAGGTAGCATTAATTGAAGATCATATTGACAGTTCTTACTAATCGAAGAATGACACGGATAAAAATTACTTAACGAATTGGGGTAACTGTAGCTCAGTGGATTAGAGAGCGAGGTCCCGGATAGACTACGAGGTGCTGGGTTCGAGTCCTAGTTGCTACCGTTATCTTTTTTCTCGGTTTCATGTTTCATTTTGAGAGTTGTTAATATTATCTTCAATGATTAAAAACATGTTACAATGTGATTCATAAGCTTCTATAAGTTATTCCAAAATTGGATCTAAATCTAATTTTAGGAGGGTCTTATTAATGAGGAGAGGAAGGGGTGAACCGTGGACCTGAATCTTGAAGAGATCAATGTTATAGGAGGGAGGAGATACAAAAGCCAGAAAGTTGTTACACAGCCGAGGTTCTGAGCACAAGAACGAGTCATAAAGAGGAGCCGTTTTCATGCGGTAAATGTCCACCTTGTACGAGTGTTGGGCACGCATTTTACATATCTCTCGGTTGTGTATCAGTATGAAAAGGAACAATGGAGTTAGCTTTTCAGAACATCTTCCTTTTAGGTACACACCGATAGAACTAACACTCGTCAGAATACCCAGCTACTATCGATGCAGCATTAAATATTCGTTGTTATTTTTTGATATAGGAATAAAATAGATTAAATGTATTTGTTTAACTACGCGCTTACAAATACGGTCCTGAAATTCATATGTCCAATGTCCAAGTCAATAAGCCGCATATAGACGAGAGTAAAAAGATGCTGTGACGAGTCTTGTTTACATTCTCCGAGCATTAGCCGCGTTTAACTACAAACAAGTGGTCAGTTTAAGTACACACGCGTCCGTTTTAAAATGTTTTTTTTAAATTTATTTTCGAAGGGTTGAAGATGGAGTAATAATAATTTATTATCGTTATAATAATAGTAATAAATATTACACAGTAGTTATTAATAGTTATGTAGCTCGACATTATATTATAATTAAGGAAATCTTTGTTTTAACCACTTTATTATATTTTCCACATAGGAGGGACCACACTTGAGGGGTAAGGCTCTCGACTACGAATCCGAAGATCGCGGGTTCAAATCCCGTCGTGCCCAAGTAAATTTTATGTAATTAATTTGTGTTGCTTTACAATTAATTAATTAATTAAAAATAATATATGGTATATTTGGGTACGTTCCAGAGTGGATGATACTCTCAGTATCGCCCTGGTGAAAGACCATCATTCAGAATGGAAACGTTGCTTGAAAAGGCTTTTAGCCGTGTTTGGTGACCAGATCTGAATAGCCAGGTATTTCCCCACCTTCCTCCTTCCCTTCTCCTCCCCCTCCCACTACCATCAGCCTCACAACATTCCCAAATTGGAGATGCCATAGTCTTAGTGGCGCCAGACGGTTGGGAGCAGTTGGGACTCTTGTGCGGTTTTCACATAAAAAAGGAGGCCCCGAGGGAAATAATTTCCCTCAAGGCCTACATAATCTTTGGGGATGCTGTGTGGAAGGTCTTTTAGAGGATAGGAAGGAGTGAACTTGAGTCGTGAAGAGACCCATGTTGTAGGAGGGAGGAAACACAGAGGTCGGCAGATCACTCCACAGCCGAGCTGTTGTATAATCGACCGTTCTCATGTGACGAATGTCTACCGTGTGCAAATTTAGGACGCGCGTTTGGTGTGTTTCCCGACCAAGCACCGGTGCCGAAGGGATCAATGACGCTAGTTCCTCAGAGCATCTTCCATTAAAATATCGGTAGAACAAGGACAGCATTCCCACCTGACTCCAAAGCTTGCAATCCGTTTGCGAATCTTCAAACAGACCGCCCGTTTCTGTACAGGGTCGAGGATTTTTTTCAGATATTTTGGGGCTCCGACGAAAGGTGGCTGTCAAATTCTTGGGGGGCGCACTTGCGATTTTTACAGGGTTCGCAGTTGTGTACTATTAAATTATCTGCGGGCTCTGTACAGTACGCCCAGCTTCCGAGAGGCTAACTTTACTCTGGCTTCGATGGAGCCCCCATACCTGAGCTGGTCATTTAAGGTTACACCAAGTACTCGTATATCAATGGAGGGCTTGTTGGGAAGATTGCTTCAATTAAAGGAGACTAGATGGTCACTTCGATCCCTTTTAGACGTAATCAGACATGTTTGGGTCTTTGAAACATTAAATTAGACGAGGTTATTCTTACCCCAAGAGGAGACGCTCTCGAGGTAACCGTCCATTCTCTGCTTCAAAGCCTTGCTTTGTGAATAAGGAATTAACTTGCCAAGCAAATTCTCAAAATCTTCGCATATAGGTAAGGTACCTACAAGTAAGAACCACCATTTTTCATTCAGGTAGTGCACTTATTTTGTAAAACGTTAGATTTTGGGCTTTTGACCCTTGGGGAATATGTTTTATTATCTTATTTTTACTAAAAGGTTCGACCATAGGTAATTATTACAGGTAGGTTGTCAGTTATTATATGTTGTGCGTAAATAAAAACAATATTATTAACTTGTCCGGTTATTACATTACAGTCAAGGATACCAAAAATAGGGATCTATCTTATTGCCTTTCTTATCGGAGGCTTAACCTTTCGGAGAAAGTTATTGTTATTTTAAACAATATAGGGAAGAAAGTGATAAAACTCAAATATGAAAAACTCTGTGTGATATTTTTTTTTCGTACAGATTCCATACAGGTTGTCTTTTCATATGGATTCGGTATGGAAAATATGACTTGTTTAATATGACTATTTTCGACAGCGGTTTTCGCCCAGTTTGGCGCGCAATATTTGACAGCTGTCATTATATAACGTATCTATTATTTTACGCTTCATCTGGAAATGTTTAATGCCCACACCAAACTCAAGAGCCAGTGCTCTTCATTGGCGTAGAAATACTATAAAATATATTACGCATGAAATTATTTTGTAGTTCCATTACATATTTATTTTGTAAAAATACTGTAAGTAATTTAAATTTAAAAAAAAGGACAAAAAGAAGTTAGGGTACAAACCGCTAACCGGAGGAGAAATTGTATAAATAAAAAACTTTTTAATTGTATAAATTTTCTTAAAATTAAGATAAAAATTCCAAAGACGAAAACCGATGCAAAATCTTCACCGATTGGTGGCTTTATAGTAGATATGTAGATTTATATAGCGCCCCTGAGGTGATTTTTCACAAAGAACAGCGTTATACAAATCATCCAAATATTATTATTTTCAGGGAATATTCCTATCATGGAGGCCCGCCTTAAGGTGTTTTTGAGATGTTCTTAGACGATCCCTTTTTTGGTCCATTTTTCATGTGAATTGTCTTTTTCTATGGAATTTTTGGATAGAATTTTCCATAGAAAAAGACACATGCAATCTGGATGAAAAAATATATCGTCTAAGAACGCCTTTGAACGATCCTTTTTTTCGTCCAGTTTCCATGTGAATTGTCTTTTTCTATGGAATTTTCTATAGAATTTTCCATAGAAAAAGACAATTCACATGGAAACTGGACGAAAAAAAGGATCGTCTAAGAACGCCTCCAGCCTCCAGTATAGACGCATACTGGAGAAACATATTGGCCCCTCACAATTTAAATGCCGCAGCACCTTAATAGCTTTATTTTCTGGTACTTTTTTTTTTCACTTATGTTTTATGTGTCATGCTATCATTCACCTAGTATTTTATTTTTTAAAAGTTTTGTACATATTTTGAATATTTTTATAACTATAGTATGTATACTTCGTATATTTTTATAACTATAGTATGTATACTTCGTATATTTTTATAACTATAGTATGTATACTTCGTATATTTTTATAACTATAGTATGTATACTTCGTATATTTTTATAACTATTGTATGTATAAATTATAAATTACTGTCAACCACAAGTTTTTACATTATTTACTTATTTGTTATTAATGTTAATATAGACTTTGTAGATGCTGTATTTTTTTTTCTGTTCCTTTATATTCCTGCGTATTTTTAGGTTTGGTGCAGTTTTTCTTTTTTCAAGTGTAATTTAACTTTTGTGCAAGTTTTCTATTTATTTTTTTAATGTGATTTAAAAATCATGTATCTGTATGTAAAAGCCCTCTGAGCGATTAAATAATAATAAATAAATAAATATACTTTATATAGAATGTGTGGAACTGCACTAACCTCCCCACATACCGGAATAAACATTCATTATTATTATGATATTATGTAGGATGTGGGTATCACGCGTGACTGTCTGGCCCGTTATTTTCATTATTTTCAAAATGCGGCGGATGCAAATATTTAAATGTTTTAATTAGTATATCAAACTCAATTTAACTGGTTAAATTATATCAGAGCAATGCCTTAACTAGTAAGTATTCCAATAAATCTATTTGTTTGACAGGACCTGTCAAACAAAATAAATATTACTTTATTTATTACGATTATGCATAGTTTCAAATTCTACATAACGATGAAATCATACGAATCCAGTTTCTCGTCTCATGGACGAGGGGAGGGTTTGAAGCGGGCCGGAGTAATCCAGATATTTATCAGCGTTTTTACACAGTGCGTTTATTTATTTATGTAATCACTCGTATATATCTATCTAGTCTATTGCGTCCTAATTTAAATAGTTATTCCTTTGTAAGGGAAGTGAGGCAAGTACAAATTGACACATCTGCTTATCTCTGCAGTCTGTAAAAGAGGGGAAATATCGCAGAGCAAATAATATATAGATAATGGAGAAGCCTTACCACGCAAGGGGAAGAAACCAAAATAAGACGGGCTGGGGCGAGCTAGGCATGCTGCAAATTTAAGTAAAACAACTACTAAGTAAGAAGGTTCGGTTTGTTTACAGAAACAGAATACTTTGTTAGAGTATTTGACCCTTTTTATGAGTGTTTTGTAATTTACTTACCGGAGTCAAAATCACGCCAAACTAACGTGGTTTGCAGAGAACCAAAGCTAGTGCTGAAATGTGTGTCGCATGACCTTTGTCTCCAGCAATCGAAACCGTAATTAGGGCGAGTCTATCAATTCTGACGTCAGTGGGTAGTACTCTTAGAATCGTTTCGGTGAAAGACCGTCATTCAGAATCGAAGTGTTGCGTTGCTTGAAATGACAATAGCTATGTTTGGTACTTCTCGACCTTCCTCTTTCTCATCTCCTTACCCCCATTCCCTTCAGTCCTACCATTCGTATACTCCAATTGGGGACACAATAATCCCACTGGCTTCTGGCAGTTGGTTCACATAAAAAAGAGTAACTATCGAAAGAACAAAGAACGTACTATTTTAAAATCCATAGATTTTTGTATCGACAATAACTACAGTGGCGACTGGTGACACCACCGACTCGTAGATGTAGATACTCGTATATGCCGAAATATGTAATATCAATATTAACTTACTGAAGCTTTAGAACGCAATGTAATAATAATTTATAAAAATTACATCAATAACTCTCAATGGAAACAGAAGAAGACACAGAAAATACAAAGACACGATCGCGACTGAGACTCGAACTCAGATGCTCTAGTGTCAGTCGCCCAAAATTACAAGTTTTAATACGTTTATTAAAATTTTGGATTGACAAAAATCGACAGAATTTTGTTTTGTAAATGCATTATAAGACATTAAAAAAAACAGCTCGATTTTTTGACCCACCGTATTTAGGAAGAACGTAGCTCTCCCCACAAGTGAGTTCATAAATAAATTTGCAGGGCTCGCTCGACAGTACAGGAGGTTGTGATGACGTCCTCGAGGGTGAGATTCTGGTAAAAGAAAATGTATTTTTGCCAGAATCCCACTATTAAATAAATATTAATGTTTAGTAAAAGCAAAAAAAAAACACATTATCTCTAAGGAATGGTAATTGGTGATACCGTCCGCGGAGACCCAAAAAAAATCTTTAAAAATTCTTCTGAACTATTTCAATGCACAAAGTGTAAGTTAGTTCATGTGCTGAGTTATAAGTAAAGCTTAAACCTTGGAATCATTGTCTTTATTTATTTATTTACGCCCATTACAGGCTTTTACATGAACATTCACAAATAATATTGAAAAGGTAGATAGGTATTATAATAGATAACATAAAAAGAAACAACATAATTTAACATTTTTATCCAGAGTTAAATAGTTTCAAATAACCTAGCACTTCTGGATGAAAAAACCCTACTAATGCATGCTTATACTGTAACATTGATGTGCCAAATATGTCAACAACATCCAAGTATTTGTTCCCCAGATGTTGAATCCGTCGCATGGGGGAATAATATTGCGACGCTAAAGTTGAATTGTCACAATAAAATGGTAGATACTGTCTTGTCTTACCAGGTACATGAAAAGCAATCAATATATAGGAGTTCGGGGGTATAAAACATTGAATTAACAATCTTAAATAAACATGTCAAATCGCAAATAATTCTACGTTCAGATAATTTTCCTAAATTTATAAAAGTAAGGTACCTAGTACCTATAATAAATAATTCGGAGTATCCGGTCTAAAGTTCCACAGACAGGGCACACGGGAGGCGATATGACACCAATGACAAAGGATTAGAACCCGGGGTCAGTTTACTCCGAATTCCAGTTTAATATTAAATCAAACTGGTTCAGAGAAAATATAAATTACACACAGGTACCTTCGGTTGTCCCAGATCGGAAATCTATTGTTCATTTCGTATCACACAAAAGCTCAAGGGTTGGAGTATTCTTTTTTTAAATGTGGTAACATTATTTGTTTTTGGTAAAAGTATTATTGGAATAGTACATTTAATATGTACCGGCCTTGCTCGGGATTATTATTTTTTTTTAATAAAGTTATGAAGTTGTGAATTCTTGCTTGTCGTTTGGGTGCCATAATTGATTTGACAGCGAATGTAACTATCTCTAAACAAAGAAACAAAGAAAAATTCATTTTTCAAAATGTACTTATTCCAAACATTTTTATTTCAAAATATATCTAAATAATAATGTTCTTAAGTAGGTTATTAACTTGTGTTTTGCATTTTTAAATATTCTACCTGAATAAATCTTCTTCTTTTGAATATGTAGTCTGTGGCTAACCAGAGTGTTATATCTATGGGCTAACCGCAATACATCATGGCGGGTTTAATGTTTTTTATACTAATTTTAAAACGTTATAGCAACAGTTTTACTTATTGGATTTAATTCAAACTCCTCTCTAAACCTTCCCGGCACTAAGTAGAACAAACTGTGCTATTTTCAACGAAACCGATCGAGTAATTTTCGAGAAAATCGAGGGCAGACAGATAGACAAATATTCATATAATAATGCTTGAATTTGCAAAACTGGAAATTCACTCGATTTGCTTCATTTGCTCTGGGGTCAATTAAGGCTATGTTGATTTAGAATACACAATTTATTTGTTGTTTTAAAATAGTACACATATTTAAAACATAAATAATATATTACCCTCTAAATCTAAAATAACATTCAAGTCTGTGAGGCAATGTTTGAGAAAACTATGGATTAAGAGGAACGGCTGCGTGGCTTGTTTCATACTTAAATATTTAAAGGGTTTTAAATGACAACATCGAGATGGCTCATAGTAAAATAAGATAAAAAAAGCACAATGGTTCAAGTGCATATTTTTCACATTCACCAAACGGTCTTAAGAAATTAGTGGTATTTTCCGAAAGGAGATGATTCTACAAGGAGACAATTTTTATATGTAAACTATTTTATTATTTAACGCTTTGCAAGGAATATGATTACACGGACAGGGGATTTTTTTGTATTTCTGAAATGTATGTATTAAAATACCCATTTATTAGACGTTAAATATGAAAAAAATCTAATTCATAAATCAAAATTAAAAAATATTTTTTTTATCAAAACATAATAATTTACTATGAATTAAAGTAGAAGTTGCCATTACTGTATTGGGTAATTGTATGTTTTTGTGAGCCCCAACCGCGTTCAGTCCTCCGTTAATGGAGTTTCCTGCATTCACCCTTCTTTCAATATCCCTTTCAGTCTTTCCATCTCTCGTAAACATACTTCCCAAATATATAAATTCATCGACCTGTAGCACAATTCCCGTTTTTTAAGGAAGATTCCATATCTTTTTCCTTAGACTTGAAAACTTCTTGCTTAACTGCGGTTCTGGTTCTCTCGGATGACATCATTCCACTTATTTTACGAACTCAGTTCCAATTCCGAGTTCAGCCACACGGACTCGATTCCTCGGACTCGGTCCTTCATTCCTTTCGGGCGGCCCGGGTCCGCCGTTCCGGGATCAAAAATCGTTCATATTACACTATTGAACAGTTTCTGACTCCGATACAAAACCTTAGTCGTTCCTTGAGTTTGAGTTCGGAACGAGTGAATCCAGATTTGCGAACTCGGAGTGAGTTTACCGCATTGAATTTGGAATCGGATTCATTGGACTCAGTCCGGCCGGAACGACTCTCCTCTATGCCGTGAATTGCCGAAGATTGTGAAGTACCGTGCCGAAAATATCAACATCTGATATTAATTTTTAATAATGTTTAAAGTAAATAATAATGAAATTGGTAACTTACTTAATATTTAGTTTTTCTCTTGTTAAAACTATGCAAATATTGATAATTTTAATAAATGTCATTGGCTTAATGACAGCTAACAGCTGTCATCCGAGAGAACCAGAATCGCAGTTCAGCGAGAAGTTTTTAAGTCTAAAGGAAGAGTTAAATAATATTCCTTAAAAATAACGGAAATTGCACTCCTATTCCAAGTATTCATCATTCACAACTATATTGCAGACTGTTTTCGTACTCTATCTTTCAAACACCATGACTTTAGACGTACGTACGTTCATCATTAGCTCATTATTCATACATATTTCGTTCATCCTAGATACGAGGCACTGTTACGTAGATCTTCCATACACACCGCATCGTCAGCATACAACAGGCAACATACTTTCAGATAACTCATTTTCGTAATAAAAAAAATTGAATAATAAAAAGAAATTAAAAAAAGAAGATTAATTAGGTTAGGTTAGATTAGGTTTTCGGGTGAGTTGTTTTTTCTTCGTACTTTATCTGACAATTTTAAAAAGCGTGCCGACTCATACGTGTGTTGAATTATCCGGTCACCAAAACATTTATTTCTTTTGAATTGCTTTAAAAAGATTGTAAAAATGAAACGATGATTCCATATCGAACCATCTCAGTACTTATCAATTAAAAAACCAATTTAACGCGTAGTTCAACGTGTTGTTTGCGTAGATACAATAAACTCATTAGGAAAAGATAAATAAAGTTTAGGCGCCATAGATTTTTGGGCCAGGCAAATAAATAATTTATTGATGTTCGATCCGGAGTACAAAATAGGTAAATTTATTGTCAGAAGATAATAATCGTGACGCTGTAAGACGCAACACACAATTCCTTACCAGGGGTTGTTAAATTACTATTAATTTTATTTTAATACTAACTGACGTGGTGTTGCCGTGGTTATTTTTTTTTGTTTATTTGGGAGACCAACAGTTTACATAAAAAAATGAAGTATAATGAATAGGTGATATAAATTTGACCGTTTCCAGTTTATTATTTATGAGTGAATCTATTGATTTTCGAAGAAATCAAAGTAAAATTAGAAAGATAATTTTATACTAAATAAAGTAGAACTATAAATTTAAAAGTTACGCGTTATTTGTTAAGGAGTATGGAAAGGAAGGGGGTAGGGGGGGGGGTCGATCTAGTTGAAATGTATGTGTTAAGTGAGCAAAATGAAATGACAACATTTTGCTTTAAGAGGTAGAAAAAGGAGATAGGGGTGGTTTTCGAAATCTCATGTAGATAGGCGTGCCGCCAATTTAAGTAAAACAGCAACTAAGTAAAAAGGTTCGGATTGTTTACAAAAATCGAATATTTTGTATTTAGTTTGACCCTTCTTATAAATGCTTTGTAATTTGCTTACCCCACTCAAAATCACGTGAAACAAACGTGGATGGCAGTGAACTAAACTGGTGCTAAAATGGGTGTCAAGTGACCTTTGCCACCAGCCGTCAAAATCATACTTAGGGAAAGTCTGTTAATTCTGAGGTCAGTGGATTAGGTTAACTAAGGAAACTTTTTGTAGCAGTAAGAATGTTTTAATAGGTATTTATCATAGAAATTAGATTGTTCTCGCAATAATTAATTACACATAATTTAAGAGTGTGGTGCCTTAAAAAACGGATACCAAAGAAACCATAATTATCTTATTTTTTCCAACACTAGACGAAAATAATCTTATATTAGTCAATGTTTTATAATTATTTGGTTATTAGCATTTTTGATCAATCACTTACCTACTTTAATTCATTTTGTTTCTGCTTATATTTTGTATACATATTCTTAAATTATTGTTCTAATTTTTATCATTTGTCATACTTAAAATTATTTTTTAGTATTCATATATTCCTGAGGATGATATCATTGCTATCGAAACATGTAGAAATATTTATATAAAAGTGGTATAAACAAAGTATATTTTTAATTATAAAATAATTGATTTGAATGTCCCCGGGTTGGACACGACGGTGGACTTTGTCACTTTCTGTTTGGATAATTAAACAAACAATGCGCATCGGGATAAGGTTAGAGAGGAATTTATATTGACTGGTTTGATGCGCAAAAGCGTTTCGTAACACATGACCTTTGATTCTTTACGATTTAGGTCAGAAAACTCCGGTGGCTCTCACTGCATTTCAACATATCTACCTACTTCGTACAAAATATTTATTTTATTATAGAGTGTTGAATTTAATTGTATTTTTAGTTACTACTCTTTTTTTGATTTGAGGTCAAAATACACTGGTCTTTTTTTCATAAAAGTATAGAAAATATCTAGTACGGATGAGAAGTAATTTATTTATTTTTGTTTTACATAATTATGCCATTAGAGGAATTGATTTTTCGCGATTTTAGAGCCACCTTTAACAATTATTTGGGGACTAACGGTGATTTAAAAAAAAAAGTTTTACCCCGTCTACTTTGAAAATATAAAATTAAAAATTAACAAAAAAATTTAAAATAAGCATTATGGTGGACTTCTAAATTAAAAAGGACCAATTTAATTTAATTTAATTGTGTTTGATAGGTACTACTGGTTGGTGCTATAAGGAAAAAAATGCGTTTAAAATTGAGTACTCAAAAAAGATAATATTATTGAGTAATATTGATAAGAATGAGTTACGCATCACTCAGATTTATGAGCCGACGATGAAACTCAGGGATGCAGCCCGAAGAGGAAGCACAAAAAGTAACTTTAGTAAATTGTTTATGACCAAATGTTTGTCCTTTTTCCTTTCCTTGGTTAGGGTTTTTAATCCAGTTAAGATCTTTTCCCAAAGAGCACAAATAACTATCTCACATTATCGTGTGTGCTAATAATAAAAAAATAGATATATAACAGATATTATAGATAAATACAACATATGGCAAACATATTTAAAGATATTTAATTACAAACCTAACATTGATGATTGTCAATTAATGGAAATACAAAATGTTATTATAACCACCTACCTGTATGGAGTTTTAACGGACGATAAGTTGAAACAAAAACTGAACAATTTGCTGAGAAACTAATAAAATGTCGTTTACACATTACCTTTTTCTTGGAAAATTATATTTTTTTTCAACAGTGTACATATTTAGCCATTTTGTGTGGAGAAATTTCTAAAAAAAACAGTAAAATAACTTCGTAAATAGCAAAATCACAATTGAAGATGGTAACTTTTGCAACACGAGCTTACGAAAGACTCGACTGAGAGCGATCATGTGGTCCTCCGCTGGGCTGCTATTAGCTATTTGGTATGTTAGAGCAATGCGCTCGTAACAGACAGTTTAAATTCACACTTAGGCCATGATATAGTTGAGGATGTTGGACAAATTACTATGGAATATGTAAGTGCAGCCGGTATAAAAACGAGGTGTTATGTTGTTCAACGTGTGGATGTTGGAGAAACACGCAAGGAATGTTGTTTAATTTTGAAGAACTTAAGACAAAATGAATTGTAAAAACACCCTAAATAATTTTTTTTTTTAAACTTGCATCGTATAAATAAAAGCTTTTTGAAAACTCCTGCATACTTAACTCAGTTTCGTAAAAAATGGTCTGTGAGACAAAAACGAACTGAAGCGACGGATTGTGACCGACATATTTTCTTATTTCTTTTTTAAAATTAAAAATATTCCCAATCGCAGTCATTTCTTTCAGAATTTTATATATATAGTTGGAGGGCATAACATAACATAAGAGATCTCTGTACGTTTGATTTTTTTCCTTTTTTTACAATACTCTCCACACAGGAGAAAATTGATTTAATTTTTTTTTTTTTTTGTAATGCGGATTACAGATCTTTGGTTACGTTTATTTACAAAAACGCAACGATAAATGATTAAACATACTTTTCTCCAGTTTAAAAATCATATTCGTATTTTAAATATTTTGTAAAACATACAATAGGACGGTCATAAAAAAGTAATATTTCTGATTAGATTTTGATAAACGCTAAGCCTATGTAAATTTATAAAATATTTAATAAACATTTTTCTATTTAAAATTAAGATAGGCGAATCTATCAAACGGACTGCCCGTTTCTGTACAGAGTCAAGGGTTTTTTTCCAGATATTGGTGGCTGTAAAATTCTACAGTGGGACGCACTTGCGATTTTTACAGGGTCAGCAGTTGTGGAAATCTAATTTGTTTTGCATTTCTCGTCCCATGTTCGTGTATCTCGTGATTGCAATTTATTTTTCTTTGTTTCTTAGACATAATCCATGTATTAATTTTCTGTACAAAAACACATACATTAAAATAAATTGTAGTTTTCTTCACGGGCATAAAATTTAGCTCCTTTAACATGTCTTTTATCAGTGTGAATATGTTTTGCTTTAGTATTATTAGCATTGCTTTATTGTAGATATTTATTATTTTGGAACTAAAAATGGTAACACCAAGTTAATCATTAAAGCTTTGAAATGTGTTCTTCACGTTCAAATGTTTTCACATTTCGCATTTAACGGTGCGTTTTAAAGAAACAAGATAATTTTCTTGTATTTTTTTATTTATTTATGATCTGTGATTTCGATTTTTTTTTTACATTTTTAACATCTAATACATGGTTATGTCCATACATAAAGTTTCAGAAATACAAAAAAAAAAATCAGCTATCCATGTAATTTTATCTTCCTTGCAAAGCGTTAATAATGACAAAAAGATAAAACAGAAAATTGTCTTAGAATATGATGTAGAATCATCTCCTTTTGGAGAGTACCACTAATTTCTGAACACCGTTTGGTGAAAGTAAAAAATGTGCACTTGGACCATTACGCTTAAAAAATAACTTCAATTGTATGAATATTCTCTTTATTGTTAACCCTTTCGTACCGTACATATATTTGAAAATTAGATCATCATAACTTTTTCCTCCCTATCTAGAGCCAATAACATTGTCATTTTCCAATTTCTGGCTTTGCGCTCTATTTTTTTTTCGTTGGATTCTAGCTACTTGTTCAGACGGTAGCCATGTTTATATTTTGAAAGATGACGTTTTTGTTTAATTAAGATTTCTGTACACCTTTCATAAATGTAAGCTATAAAGGAATGTTTTTATTGTTTCATTTTTATGTACTTTTGTAAACTGAATAAAATGTTGTATTCTTTGTATACAGTGTATGATTTGTTATATTTAGTGACACGGTGAGACCTAATATTCTTTCTAATAATTATTGCAAAACTTCTAAAGTATTGGAAACACAATCAAAAACATCAATCAAGAATTTAACCAAAAAAAGTTGTTTGTCACCTTCAGTTTTAATTCACCCCTGAAAGGGTTAAGCTTCGCCTAGTATCAGAACAATCATAAGCGGGATAAAAGTTTTTCGATGCAACAAGAAAATAATATTTCTACGGAATTGAGCACATTTGGAGACTGTTGCAGCGATAAATCTACTGATAAAGGAACGCGGCATAGATACTTGGAAGTAAGGTTGCACAAATTAAATTATTTAAAATTTTAATTGCAATTTTTTCAAAATCTTGTTTGTTTACAATTAGGCAAAAGGAATACGTCTGTGATTTTTGGAAGTAAATTGGTTTACTAATAATCATATCCTATTTTTAGATAAGATACCTACTCCCTAATAATATTATAACGATTATCATGAGAAAAATTTGTGTTCCTTATTGTGTAAAAATTGTTTTCATTTTATTTTTAGAAAGGGGCCATATTACCCTGACTTAATAAAATGAGACCAATATCAATTTTCACAAATCATTTTTAAGATTTGTCAGCGAGCCTTTACTTCATTCCAAGTTTTGGAAGTCGAAAGCTATGGAGTAATCATTTAAATTCATAATTTTTCTTTCAATGACAGTAGGTATTGAATAAAAATTTGATTTTATGAAGAAAAAGCAAAACGGGTGGGGGGGGGGGGGTCGCAATACCACATCCTCCTCCTCCGATTTTTATATTTTGTTTCCCCTTTTGTTATCTCGTATGCCTTTTTTTTATTTCTCATGCTCTAAATTAGAATTTTTCACTAAAAAGATGTACCTACTCTATGTAAAAGTCTACTGGGTGTGAAAATAAAATAAATAGGTAAATTAAAACTATATATATGACATGATTTGTCAATTTTTACACCACCCCATTTTTTATGTACAGGAAAATATTGGTTTTATAAGCGCCTACTATTTATTATTAAGTTGATAGTAATTTTAAAGATAATTAACGATAATTTAAAAACTTTCACTAATCTATAATCCGATGGGTTTCCGAAAACCCTTCGTATTACTAGAAATAGAAAAAAAATACTTATAGAAAAACCGTTAAAATTTTTAAAGTTTGTTTTTTTTTGTGTTTTTCACATATTATATAAGTTTTCTTGACTACCATACCAGGCAGTCATAGGCACATGCCCGTGTTATGATAGTCGTAAATATAATAACAAAAAAACTACAATAAGACATAAATTGTATTGTTGAATAATTATTTAATAATTTAGGAACCGGATGTTACCTACGGAAATTGGACAACACTTTATTTTTACTTTTTGATGATCTGGCACACAGTCCAGAGTACCGGGACAAATTATGCCCCCTACTCTTTCAAAGTGGTGAATTATTACGGGTTGCTGAAATTATATATATTTGAAATAAGCTTACGGTTAAAATTGGTACCCGCTGTGGAATTCGAACTTGATCCGTCCAATTGCAAATCGATCGTCTTACCTACGAGATCACTTACAACTTTAAGAATGTACTCCCGAGGCCGCCTGCGCAAGTTAAAATAAAATACCAAACAGCTCCCACTACTTTTTAATTAACATACCTATTCTCTGACGGGAAAAACAAAATTCTCTGTCATAAAAAGAAGACATAAAATTCCCTCTGGCGGGAAAGAGGTCTGTTCAAGCGATATTTTATCAAGGATTGTTGTTGTTTCTGGATGTACCTTTTGTCTTTAATTTATAATCAAATAGATATTTAGTGAAACATTTATATTAAATATGTATTTACATTCAATGTGTTCCAAATAGTTTTTTGCGATCTTGAAATTAATAAAAGCTTACAGAGCGGGTTCTGCAATTCGAAGACTCATATGAGGATTATAAATAGGAGAGGAAGAATAGTCTCTCATGAAACTAAATACAATAATTGACACCTCAACTCTATATGAGTTTTCGTTGCATGTAAGCGACAAGAAAACTGTTCACCACAATATAAGTCCAAGAATATTAAGATGTCCAGGTTCAGCAAGGCTTGTGATGCATCATTCCAGATTGTTCCGCCTAACTTAACCATCAAATGAAAAGAAGTAAAATTAAATAAAAATAATAAAATACAAAGGACATTTTTTTAATTAATTAACCGCTCTAACCATACGAACGTACGTGATACGGCCACTATATCATCGCCCGAACGCAACAAACCGTATCCCGTATGTTCAGGTTGAAAAATAACGATATCCGAAACCCACAAAAGGTTCGTGACAAGTCGTATACATCAAGTTCGTTCCTGCGTTATCACTTTTAGCATGCCGAGGTAAGCCGAAGCTAACGGATGTGTTCGGTTGTTTTCATATTCTCCCATACAAGTCATGCCGCTAATCAGTGATACTCCAAGCACGTGGAAAAAAAACCCGATGTTTTTTTACCTACTTTTTGAAAAATAACCCAAAGGCAGGGCAGGGCGGTTAAGAAGTAAAAGTGTTTCCACAATAATTAATTTTAGGATAACAACTTTGGTTGAAGTAAAAGCTCATCTATACATATTAATGAATTGTGTAAATGTTAATTGAGACTTACCCAACAGTGGATCCAGCCTGTCTCTGAAACTCTTTGCTCTGGAGATGGTGGCTAGTCTGATGGGGGCTTCTCCTGTAGGTGGGGTGACTGATCTCTCTCTCGCCGTGGAGCTATCGTCTTCTTCCTGCAGAATAGGAAATTAGAAAAATTACAGATATTTTTATCTTAGGCACCATGCGTAGATCACTACATATAAATATATATATATTTTTGACAACATTATCATCATCTTTGTCAGCAGACCATAGCTTTTGTTATCATGTTTTTCTAGTAAAACTATATATGTACCTCTTTGATTCAGGGAGCATTATTTTAATTTTTTTATCTGACACCTTACAAGACCGTCCCTATCTGTACAGAGCGCAGATAGCGGAACTATATCGCCACCCAAGTTTCAGGAACGTGCGCCGGCGCGGAGGGGATCAACACTGCTAGCCTCTTAGAGCAAGCTCCATTAATATATTTGTAGAACAATCTTAGTCTACCTACATTGCGTCTGTACATTAGAGATGGCAATCAGTCTGTCAACAATGGATTGTCAATCAGACGAACCACCCTCCTTTGCACAGAATCAAGCAGGTTTATCAAGTATTTGTGAGCTCCAGCCCAGAGATGGCCTCCAAACTCAACCGTTGGACGTACTTGAGATTTGTATAAGGTTAGCAGGTGGTCATTATTTTATACTCAGGATGTACCTATATGAAAGTTTCTCTAAATCTTTGTAAATCAGATTTCCATGTCCACGTCCTTCACCTGAATATTCCATCTATTACAAATAAAATAAAATAATGTAAATGGTGTTGACTTACCGCATCATAGGTGTGTGAGGAGAGAAGGGAGAGAGGATCATCATTGGAGTGAGGGGGAAGGAATCTGTCCCAGTGGGAGCAGTCCCACGGTTCGTTGAACACCGTCCCATCATCGCTCGCCTGACATGAAACACGGAACATTAATGAACACAGGGAGAACAGAAAACATTCAAGAATAGACTATAAAGGTAACTCTTATGATACGACTGATAAGAAAACATTGGAAATAGGAGAACCTAACTTAACCTAACCAAACACTTTGTTGATAGTCGAAATATACGCTTTCTACTGAAAGACCATCGATTTGACACCTTGCTTGAAATTACTTAGCTAATATAAGTCGCAAGTGTACACTATTGTTGAGTTTAATTATTACAGCTGCCTCTGGTCTGGAACCTGTGGATAAGTTAAAAAAATAACCTTGGCTCCGTGCACAGAGCGAATAATACATAGAGACGCCCTAATACACAAGGGCAAGAAACCAAAATAAGGGGGACGAGGGGCAAGCTAGGGGTGACACAAAATTAAGTAAAACAGCAAATAAATAAAAAAGTTTAGCTTGTTTACAAAAACCGAATACCTTGTTATAGTATTTAGTTTGACCATTTTTATATATGTTTTATAATTTGCTTACCAGTAAAAATTATGCAAAACAAGTGTGAATAGTAGTGAACTAGGCTGGTGTCAAAATAGGTCATGTGACCTTTACCTCCAGCCGTCGAAATGGTACTTAGAGCAAGTCTATTAATTCTGACGTCAGTGGCACCGTGCAAAAATGGGAAAACCAATCAGAGAGAATCTCCTATCTTAAAGGGATCCAATTCGTAAAATTCTAATGAAATTAAGCACTCCTTATGTAGGTGGCGAAAAGGTTAAAATTCTCACTTAACACCGACCCCATGTTTCGATTTATGCAAAATAAACATCACCACAATGCATGTTTTATTTTATTTTGTAAAGCTCAGGCATAATATTAATTAAAAAATTCGGTCATATTGTAATGAACTTATATGCCACATTGCACAATATAACCAAATCCAATAAAGGGTTCGTAAGTAGGAGATTTTACACCTAAAAGTATTTTTTATAGGCCTGATACTAGGCTTATAAAAAGAATCACTATAAAATATTCAATTAAGCCAGAAGCCAAGATTTGTTCTACTCACAGAATTTAATTAAAACATCTATGTATAATGTTTATAGGTGATCAAATATTCAAATCAAAAACACATGATTTTTCATTATGGATGGATTACAATTGTAGCAGCCTGGACAACAAGAAGAACTGATGAATCTTTAATAGTAGTTAATAGTTGCTGCGAGGAAACTACTTTTGTGTGGTCTTCACATAATAATAATAGTTCTTTATTCCAGAAGGTATGCAGGGGTAATATGTTCCATAAGCGATAAAAGGCGCCTCCGAGAACGCATACGCAGATAGCTATCAGTACATAGAACGGAGAATGTATATTACCTGCGAGCTAACAGCTAGTCTGTTCTCCACATTGTCGTAGCTGGACATGCGGCAGCCTTTAGGATCCTCGGGAGGGTCATGGGAAGACTCCACTTCTCCGCTAGACTTCAGCATGGTGGGGTATGGAGAAAGATTCAGCTCTGGGAATCTACAACAAGGAAATTATATTATCAATTGTAATAAGTTAAGTATGTACAGATTATTCAGATAAAGAAATGGCTTTTGTTAAACCTGTTGTCCCTTAACATTTAATTCCTCGCAATGAAGTTCAGTGAAGTGAAGCGACATATTATAAACTGAACAGGTGAGGTTTCCTTGATACATAATACAACCTACTTCTCTTTAAAAAAACGCCGGCTTAACTTCCTTAATCATTCATCAATTATAGACGTTTAGACCTGTTTCCACATTAAGGTTCAATCGACTGACTTAGTGGAGATAATAGTTATATTTATATCTTTAATACCCCATTATTTGAGTGTATTAATGGCAATTATTCACTCAGATGGGTCGTGACTATTCAGTATACTCGTACATACTGTTTCTCACGCTAAGCTGATTGCACCCTTACACAAATACCCTTAAAGTTCCGAAAAGGCTGTAACAGTTTCGAGGATTTTGGGATAACCATTTAAAAAAAATGTGTAACTGCACCCGCAATAGATTCCAATAGAGCACTATTCATTTGAGTTACATCAAATATTTAAAGCAGCTCCCCGCAACACTTCACTAAACTGACCCGTCGTAAACCGTTGCAAAGAAACGCTTCCGTCCGAAACTCCATTGCTATTTTTAAAAAATTTCACCTATTTTGAAAAGTAAGGCGAAACACCCACCTTTACTATTTATTTATACCCCTAAAAAAATATGGATTCGGCTACATCATCCCTACAACATTTACAAAGGTTCAGAAAGGTTGTAAAAATTTAGGTACTAGGTAAGTAAGAACCAGATAGCATACCTTTGTGCAAGCACCTGATGGATGGTTAGCATGTCTCCCTGGTGGGCAGAGTCCAGCCTGGTGAGCTGCTCCGTTAGGGAAGGAAAGGCCCCCCCCCCTGCGCTGCCATGCACTCCTGCGTCACCCCCATCGCGGCATCCGCTGCTCTGCACGGGAGTCATGTCACCTTGCTTGCCTGAAATAAATCATTCATTATTAGCTTAGTCCAGACTCAATTATTTATATATTTGCTAGTTGAGAATGTGTGGTGTGTGTTGTGTGGACTGTCTAGACGAAGCTAATGAGTTGTGTAATTATTTTTTTTTATTTGAAAATCTTACCTAACTTGCGGTGAAATATTGTTAAAAAATAAAAATATTAAGTGTAATATACCACTTTATTTGAGCATAAAGTTAACTAGTTTCTGATAATTAGCTTAGTTAGACTGCTTAATAATCTAATGGCACTTCTTTCTACGTGCATCCACTCTACATGTCCTAATCTAAGCATCCTTATTTTTAATGCTGTTTATTGTACATTGGTCTTGCATTCCTTTTTAGGATCACCTCACATGAACATGGTTTTACAACATATATGTCCAGGGCCGGCCCTGAGCCAAACAGCATCTGGTGCAAGCAAAATTTTGACGCCCTTTGATAAACAAAGAAATGTTGTATTACTAATCAGATATGACCAAAGTAGGTCAGTGAGCCCAATATCGTTTGTTTGTTCATATGAAAATGAATTATTGTGTGCTGTATGTGAATGGATGCAATAGGTACATAATTTTCATCAGACAATCTTTACCAGGCTTTTCAGAAGTGACAATACTAAAAGACACTTTTCACAGAAAAAAAGGATAAATTTATTATAGAAATATCGAAGTATATATAAATTTGAATGCAAAATGTCACAAATTAACATAATTCAATTATTACTGCAAAATTTTCCAGATCCTACAGACACAAGGTTAATAAAGAATGTCTGCAGCAGTTTAGTACACATGACAGTAAAATGGTATGACGCGTTCCGTTAAGAAACTAAGCAAACGAATTAACTAACCCTCGTGCCATCTCTCTGCCTCCTTCGACGTTCGAGTGGTTGACAGACAATTCTGTCTTGGCACACACTCCTTGCTTCATTGGCTTATACATTTTTATCCTTCTGGTGCTCTCTGTTTTGGAAGTTGACTGCCATCAGGGCAATGTTCACCTGCAGGATGCAGCCCGAAACAACTCTGCAGAATTGCACTTATAATAGGTAGGTACTCTTCTGACATTCCAACTTTTAACATGACACGACCCAAGTATCAATTCATATCTTCCGAGTGCATCCCCAATTTCATTTTATCCGATTGTGTACCATATACATTGTCAATGACTGGTTAGTAGCTGAGTGGACAATTGTGCCAAGTTCCCACCGAGGTGTTGCGGGTTCAATTACTCTGCTAGTTAAGTCCTCCATCATTACACAAGCACAATTTTCCCGTTATAATGATTGTAGTATGAGTTTTTCAAATATCCGACAGGTTATTCGTAATCTGGAAAGCTGTCTTTTTTTTCTACATGTTCAACATGATTAGGCGGGTATGGGTATCGCCGCCCGAGAACTAATAATCAGATAATCAACACCTCTGCCATAGGCCATCCCAAGTGGTTCACTACGGTAGGTGACTTAGCAGAGCTGCCTGGGTTCATGGGGTGAGGTATGTGCAGGTTTTGGCGGTGGGTGTATCTGCCCACCAGCTGCGTGGTGGGCCGGATCGGGAGAGTTCGGTTGAGGGAGACCTTTTGAGCTCTCCAGTCAAAATCTCACTGAGAGGGATGAATTTATACGTCTGTCACTCCTTGATACACTGACCTCCCAATTCCCCCCTCATACCTTTTTTCTTACCAGAACTTCCTTTTCTCCTTAAAATATAGCATTCCCTATTATTTTCCTCAGGGTCTCCTGTGTGTAGTTAATGTAAAAAAAAAATGTCCAAATCAAAGCGTCCCTTATTTAAACTTGTTCTTTATGCATACATTAGTCAATTCTTTTTGTTTTTCTCATTTGTAATACGTTCATATATGGTTTTACCGCACACATGCTGCCATTGGGATATATATATTAATATTATATCATTTCCTCTACATTCCGTTGAATAATAAACATTTCAAAGTGAAAAATGTGTGTTTTTGTTTACTCCATTTCCATGTGTATATAGATAAATAATTATTACTGGTTATTCCTTTATCCACAAAGACACAACCCGTCGGAGAGTCCCTTTGTTTAAGGTCGAGAAAGATAACCTCGCTCTGGCACAAACCGGTATGAATTATGTAGTAATCTGTATGTTTACGAAATCATGAGTCAAAAGGTAAAGGGTTACTTACAAAAACAAACTATAGTTTTGTGTTGGAGGACCTTGGAGAAGGGATAGCAGAAAATTTTATAGGATCAATCTTAACATAAAGGAACTCCAGTGAAAAATATAATGGCTTTAAAAATATATATTCATATAGATCAGCACACGCCGATTCTGAACATATGACTTTCATTACATTTATATGTAGAATTTATAAATCATTATTTAAAACTGAATAAAAAAACATCTCATCAAAACACCGTGTTATGTTGGTACCATTGCATTTGGAACATCTGACATCACATGCGCATTCTGTTTTTGAATTAATATGATAATTTTTATTTTTCTATTTTGTTTTGTATTTTAAATATGTGTTTTTTTTAGTTTTAGGAGTTCCTTATTAATGAGAAAATCTGTGTGTTGCAGCAGAAAAAAACTGTTGAATGGTGAGTTCTGGCATCATGAAATTTGTACGGCTGTATCTGTTTGGAATGTGTATTTCAATTCACAACGTCATTTTGTATCACAAGCTACGAAATATCAGTTTAGCTGACAGAAAGTAAGACAAGCAGTCATACTATTTCAGTTGCGGTTCGAGTCTAGTTTGTTTAGTTATTGAATGAGAAAAGAAGTATTTAAACTCGGACAAAACCGCACTGTGGCCAAATATGTATTTTCGTAGTGTACTGGGATCCAAAAATTTTGTGTGCGGCCCACCGTGAACAGGCTGAGACCATTTTCGTAATAACTTATTTGTTTTTTTACAAAACTATGTTCTTGTAAATTGTACCCCGTCTTACCAGATAATGTGGTTAGATATTTATAAAAAGTGTATATATATATATATAAATATACTCTACATATATATGAAAGGAAGGTATCTTTTGACACTGCCCATCAGATACGGCGGCGTTCAACGGATGCAAATTTTACGTATCCGATGGACAATCCCAGCACACTAGAAGTTAAAGAAGAAGAAGAGGAGTTTCTATAGTCAGCCATTGAATTATATCAGATAAGGAAGTATGTACCTACATCAGGGTTTTATACAACTGGATGAGGCAACAATCATCCTTTGAAAATAGGAAATTTGTATGTCTCTAATCAAGTTGATGAAAAAATCTAACCTGATCAAACATTTCATCGACATCATTACAGAGATCTAGTTCCTACCAGCCATACCAGGTTAGGTTAGTGGTTGATGCTTTTTATAGACTTAATCAATTACGTAAGCATCAACAAAGTGTCAAAGGCTAACATTGTAGGTTAACGTTGAGGTGGTTAATATAGACTTGGGACCAGTTTTATAACCATCTGTTCATAACACTTGATACCATTTTTAACTAATATTTGGTCTACCGCCCGATTACGCCGTTTTATAAACAGTCGTCAGATTACCAGTCATTTAACAGCTGTCAGTTGTTGTCCGACGGTCGCTTATTAGAAGCCGTGCACTATTTTAATTAAAAAGAAAATATATAATTTGAATTTGTGAAATGGATTCCTTATCGAGTAAAGAATGTGATGAGAAGTGAATGGCAATTATTCAAGATTAAAAAAAACGGATAGATAAAGGTCTGTTAACGAAACGATTCGTTACGTAACAGAAATTTGGTAGTTCGTTTATAAAACTGATCCTTAATCAACTGCATAAACATCAACAAAATATCAACGGCTAACATTAGAGGTTAATAGCCTGGCGGGTAGGATGCTCGACTGGCAATCAGATCGATGGTTGCTTTTTATAAAATTAATCAACTACATAAACATCAACAAAGTGTCAAAAGCTTATATTAGAGGTTAATTTTGAGGTGGTCAATAGCCTGGCGGGTAGGATGCTCGACAAGCAGTCGGGATGATGGAGTTCGATACTCACAGCCGACTTACTACTATTTTAGAACAACTTGGAAAAAAGGTTTGCTTAGCATTTGTTAAACTTTTATATTAAACGTGAGGCTTACTGATAAATTCCCAGCTGGAGTCGACAGTCCACGTTTGATCTTGCCGCACCGGCACGGGTTTGATTCTAGGCGGGAGAACTGCCTTACCGCGAGGCCGTCCGGACTTCATTCCCGCAAGATTGTCAACGGAACTTGACGTGTTTGGGGATGAAGCTTTAACAAAATAAAACACTCTATTGTAGTTAAGTCAGATATTATACAAATTAAAAAATATATTCTGTCTTGTAGCAGGGATACCTAAGTCTGTATGAGTTTTCATCAAGCATTTATCTAAACATAACCCACAAATCAACAAGTTACAAAAGAAACATAAGGGTTCCACCATCCAGAGTCAGTAAATCTATTGCACCCGCAATATTGAGGAATGTTTCGTGATGAAGTTGAGGGAGGTTGTTAAGTATGAAGAAAATGTGACTATTGACGGTAATAAAAATGAAAACATTTTATGAGTTTCATTATAAGTACCTACATACAAATAGATCGTCTGTAAGTGGCTTCACCACAGTTTGATAATGCATTCAGAAGGCGAAACAGCTGTCACATGTAATAATATTTACTTAGCAGAACTTTTTATAAGCAAACATGTTTTTTAAATTGAATAATAATAGTTACGAATTATTCAAATTTAAAAACTTTAAATAAAATAAGTCTACGTATTAGAAGTTTTTGGATGCTGATTTCACTACCTAATCAAAAGATTAACTAATGGGGTATCATTAAATATGAAGTGGGCTTACGTGACAGCTCCTCAATGCTCTGCATGTCTCTCAGGGGTAGGTAGGGGTGTCCGTGTGTCGGGGGCTCGCTGTATCTCTGAGCAGGGCCGATTCCGGGCATTCCCCGCACCACTCTCCTCCTCTGGACCAGCGGCACAACAGCCTGCAGGAGGTAACAAATTAACATAAAAAAAAACAGTTGTATAGATGAATAATTTTTCCTTTGTCTAGAATCCAACTCGAGACTACCAAAATCAATCGACTGTTAAATACACTTAAAAATTTTGACCCTAGTGGTTGCCATGTAAAAATTAAATATATTTCAGGCAGAACTAAGGACATCTGAGAGTAAATAAATTGTACATTTTATTTTACATTTTGCAAAACTGAAATTTTTAACAACCAAAGTATCGTTTTTGTTTTTAGTATGTGGCTTTGAAAACACAAATTTGAAATTTGACGAGATTTTGTTAAGGTTGGAGATTTGAGATAGGAAATACCTATAGAACCTAAAAATAATATAAATTTAATACAAAAGTGCTAAGTGAAAAAGTTTGAACCATCGGCAGTGTCAGAATAATATCAGAATATTTCAATTTTGTTATGATTTTCCAAAGAATCTTACTTCTTTGATTGCATCCACTGGATCTGCATAAAATGGGCTATTCTGCTTCTCCGTTTGTAGGTCATCATCGGTGCTATTGCAGAAGTCGTTAGTTAGCAACAGACACTCATCATTACTAATGTTCTTCTTATGATTTTCCCGTTCAATCTCCTCATCCGTTCTGCCGACGAATTCGCTTTGTTTCAGTCTTTCGTTTGTGTCATTTGTCATCTGTTCGTTAGCGTTCTTCATAAGATTGAGTTTGTCAGGTCTCTTGGGAACAGGTTCCCCCTTGCTGTTGGTGGTTGCTATGATCATGGAGACTTTCTCTGCGGATTCCAGAGAGTTTTGGTGAGCCAGCTTCTGCTGAGCAGCCAGCTTCAAGGCCATGAACTGGTGGTGCTCCTTGTCGGAGTCATTGTCCGTGGTGATGGGGGAACTGGGACTCAGGATGTTGCTGTTGAGCGATGTGACTTTTGCTGAAAAGAAAAATATTTTTATTAACTAAACGTTAAATAATGTAGAAGGTTAAGATTCTGTACTTTTTCCGGAAAAACAATATCTACCAAGGTTCTACGATCAAAAGAAAAGAACAAACAAACAAACAAACAAACAATAAACCAAACCTAATCTAACATATTATTTTAAAATATTGTGTTTTGTTTTGTCCAGTTACCGTCTACCAAAATCAAATTATTAATACCTGATTATACCATATATAACTCTGTCCATATAACATCAAATCAGCGGAAAAAAAGTTTTAAGGTACATATTTGCGAATAGCGCGGAAATATGCATAGATATTTCATGTAATGGGTGATGCCTGATTTGTGTTATAAAGTTGGTATGCAGGTATACTGTTTTGATAAGTCTAGTAAAGATTACTTTTAGCTTTCGTGAAAAACATTGACAAATACATATGTAAACATTATTTATGTAAAATATTGTTATGGTCATATGAATATGTAAGAATAAAAATAAAATTGATAGCACAAGAGTTCATTTAAGACCAGAAAATGTATTAGAGTACTCTCATCTCGTAGATTGCTCAGTACGACTCTGAAAAGTGTTCACTTAAGTGTTAAGTGTTCAAAGGTTTAAACCTAAAGACTCCCCAACATGAGAACGACATACATACAACAATTACTATTCAACTCACGCAAGGTATCAGGCAGCAGATCAGGCCGCTTGCTGATGAGTATGCCACTGCCCAGGGCATCCCTTTGGGGTCTAAAGGTGGACCTGGCGGGACCCTGGGGTCCCCCTTGCTCCGGGCCCCAGATATCCTCATAGTCGGATGCCTTATCACCCAGGGAGCTGCGGTAGTACACCCCGGGAGACTCCAGAATGTCACTCTCCTGAAATTAGGAACAGTTTAAGACATTGTTGTGGTTGGATGAGGAGTGGAGAAGAATGGCAAAAGACCGGAGCCAATGAAGAACATTTCACAATCCCGCAACTAGGATATAAGTAACAAATCAGGCATTTTGAGTACTAAATTTGGTAGTAGAGGTACCTATGAAAGAACACCTAGCAAAAATGTTTCATCTCAAACTAACGTAGTCACTACAACAAGCAAAGTCTTTTTAAACCCATTTAGTACTTTAGATCTCTTTTTTATTAGAATCTATGTAAAGATTGTACATGAATATGACTTTAATAAGTACAATACATCATAAGTATAAGGCATATTATATAAAGAGTATATATTACAAGTTTAATGCATATAATATAAGGAAAAAGTCACAGTGTTCGCATTCCTCACTAGGGTTTTCTGTTCTGAGACGGCCTGCACGTTATTTGTAGTTTTTTCTAGTTGACTTAAATTGTTTTTATATTTTTTGTAAGTTGGCTATAGCTCAGTTCACTCAGCCATGTTTTGACTGTAGTTTTAAATACATTAATTTCTTTTAGTTTTTTTTATTTTTATTTATTTGGTATTATATAATTTTGCAGCAATAAATTTGTTATTTCTCTGTCCAAGGAATGTATTCACTTTAGGAATAACAAGGATATTTTCGTTTATTGCCCTCTAAAAACGAGGTAACATTATTATTCATCCTTTCAAACCGTAATAAAAATCTTATGTACATGTAGATAAAATGCATAATTTCAAAGTCCATTATCTCAGTTTGAGATTTTTTGACATACGGCAATTTAATCTTTACAACGCTGCCCATTTCAACGCAATCTCTCTCATCATGTGACAGGCTTTGACACAATTCATGAGTTTAATGAAACTTCATTGATCACAACCATTAGTTAACGGGGAGAGGGGCGTCGGAGAGTTATTATTTATTAATTCAAAATAATGATAATATTATGGTGCAATACGATAAACATGGTGTTTTTAAAGAGAAAATACGTTTTTTTTTAATTTTCATGGGCTTAGCATTTATCAAAATATAATCAGAAATATTACACATTTCTGACCGTTCTACGCATGTTTTACAAAAACATTTAAAAAGTTGAATATCCTTAAAAAATGCGGTGAAGGTTTTCCTGTACCATGTCGATAAGATAAATTAAAAAAAAGAACAGTGTGTAGTTTAATTTTTTCATGAACACTACGTAACTTTAATTTTTTTTTTGTAATGCGGATTACAAATCTTTGGTTATTTTTATTTACATAAACGCAACGAGAAAGGATTAAAAAATACTTTTCTCCACTTTAAAAATCATATTCGTATTTTAAATATTTTGTAAAACATACAATGGGACGGTCAGAAAAAGTAATATTTCTGATTAGATTTTGATAAAAGCCTATGTAAATTTATAAAATCTTTAATAAATATTTTTATATTTAAAAACATAACGTTTAACGTATTGCGTAATAATACTATCATTATTTTTAATGAATAAATAATAACTCTCCGACGTCAGTCTCGCCCTTAAATTTCACAGCTATCATGTAAGAAATTGCAATGGTACAATCGTTCCAAACCTTCTTCAGTTCCAGCACATACATAAAATTAAAATGCTTTCTAAATAATGAATAAAGCATCATTATCAGGTAATTTAATCAATTCAAGCCGAATCGCACAAGACACCTTTAAACACACACTCCCAAAAGAAGACTAAAGTGAAATTGGTGTGTAATACACGTTGTATTAAAAAGAAAACATCCAAGATGATGAATGAAATACAATGCAATTTGTTTGATAAATACTTGTTTTTTTAGAGCAATTGCAGCAAGCAAGATTAAAAATGTTTATATTATTAATGCATCAACTTTAGTCAACACAATTCATGTGAATCGAAAAAGTAATACTGATTAGCAACAAAACTTGTACATAACAATAAATCCTTGCAAAAGTGATATTATACTAAAAATTATTAAATCTACGTCGCGGTTAAAACGTTTTGTTAATTCTGAATGCAGGACACTTTACAACAATAAAAACCATGCTATTTAATGAATACAACCCAAAAATGATAAAATCTTGTTTATTTTTAAGGCATTTGATATCAGATAATATTTATTAGTTTAAAGTCTACCAAGTCCGGAGCACATGTTGAAATGCAATGTTGTATAATAGCTGGCAATAAGCAGGCAGTCACCGTAATGTTTTTAGAATCTAAACCATACAAAATGGTAAAAAAATCGGAACCCATTTGTTCAGCTATTGTATTGTATAAACTAGTTATAACGTAGAAACCATATTAGGGTATTCTCACAAATTTGTGAAAATTCTCTATTACTCAGTCACAACTAAAAAAGTGTAAGGATGGTAGCAATGTTCACGAAATAGAAAAAAAAGGACATATTTATTCTGAGACCCGGAATGGTAGATGTGATGCTAATAAGGGTCAACTAACCTGATAATGTCGGGATTCCTTCCTGTGGGAATGTTTGCTCTTTCTGGATCTCCCTGAAGTAGTAGTGCTCACTGTGTTGGTGTTAGGAGACACAATCCTGTCTCGATCCTTCCCCATCAAGGGGGAATTGAAGGCAGAGTTATTAGTGAAGCTATTTTGGTTGGAAACTGGCGAGAAAACTGAGCTCTTTGCCGAGATTGGAGAACTTCTGCTCAAAGGAGAGAAAAGCTCACTCTTGTTCAAAGCCGGACTTGTCACTTGACTTGGGGAGAAAATCCCACTCTTGGAAGACATTGTAGCATTTGAGAGAGGAGAATTAATTTGACTAGGAGAAAAAATCCCACTGGTAACGGAGTTCGATCCGTTTGGAGAAGGAACCAAATTCGTAGGAGAAAACACTCCGCTCTTAGAATTGAAACTGTTTATGATCGGCTCAGGAGAGAACGGAGTGGTTTGGGGACTCGGGGAAACAATTCCCGATGTTGGATCCTGGCTTTGCCTCCGTCGGAGGCTGCTCTGCAGCGAGGAAGGCAGGATATTTATGCATTCGCCTTCGGGAGATAGTCTCTTGGACGTTGTCTGAAAAGGGGAGTCAATTTTACAGTCACACACAAGCAGTTTGTTATTTTATAAGTAGTTATATTCATTAATACACATAAATTCATGTTAATTGTCAATTCACAAATAATATTAATAACAACAATAAAAAAACAAACATTCGGATGCTGTTAGAAATCCCACAAAAATCCATATGTATAAGTATATATATTACTAATGGTAAGAATATCTACATATTTTATCCGAATTGAAGAGTTAAAGATATCCACTATAAAACTTAATAGTACAACCCTTGATATCTAAAAATATACCAATAAATAATCAATTTGTGTACCATTTTTGATGTTGACGAATGGTAGGTCTTTGTGGTTATAATGGTAACCTTTTCAGAAGCTGTCATCAGCTAGAAAACGTCACCAAATAAAAAAGCTGTACTCTATATTATATGCGATTAGTCTACCTTTATTTGAATATCTTTAACTTCCCAGTATGCATTGTATTAAATTGCCAATGAAAGAAAAGGTACGGTATTCACCTGGCAGAAATTGCTGCTAGAATGTAAGCTGGAATGTCCATCGTCAAAGCTGTTATTATTGTTAGTAGAGTTGCTTTTAACACTGTCGGTGTTCGGAGACAGGAGTTCTTCCAAAGCATTTTGACACGAGGAGTTGTCCTGGTTATGTACGCTGAATGTGACAGTTGTCGTGACGGTTATGTTAGCCCCCGCTGAGATCTGTTGCGATTGTGATTTGGCTGAGGGAACGAACGATTGTATCTCGTTTGATGAAGGATTATTGTTGTTATTGAAGGGAGGCTTGGCCCAGCGCGGGGGTGGGGGCGGGGGGAGGGTTTTCCCGCCCTGAGAAGAAAGAAGAGGTGTTTGGGGGAAAACAGGACTCGACTGATGGGTTATGTGAGCCTGTAAGCAATAAAGCGCAGTTATAGGATTAATTAGACAACATATAAAGCAATGTGGTTTAACGGATGAGATATTCCTGGACTATTGCAAAATCACTTTATGGAAATGAAATCTATGATGAAAGAACAATTATAATTTTTTATATGTTGAATATTTGATAAATTATGTAAAAATAATAATATTAACATGAGAAGATTCTATAATCCACAGCGTACCAAGATGATATAAAAAATTAAAAATTAATTATCAAGTTAACGATCAGCACCCAAAAATACACACTTTGCAGGTTGCTATTTCAAGAAACACTACAATTGATTTATCTGTAAATTCTATATGGGTAATTAGGAAAATGTATTAGGTTTCAAAAGATAATACCCTTAAATAGTAATCTTTTAATTCCATATGGAATATGTAAATGAATTTTAGGTAAAGTATTCAAAATTGCAAACAGCACCTATTTTCAGATATTTTGGGATGTATTTCATAGAATTTAAACATTCCAGTATGGAGATTTTTGCCCTTTGAAACCTTATACATTTTCATCACTACCCATGTAAAATTTACAGTAAAATCATTTGCGGTATTGCTTGAGTTAGCAAACCTGAAATGTGATTTTTAGGGCCATTTATGAGGGCTGGCCCTTAAACAATATCTATAAAAAATATACCCATTATTAAGATATGACATTTTGTGCCAAAATTTGGAAATATACTTTGGTATTCTAGAAACATAATATGATATAACTTTTTTACCTTTATGTATGATTATAAATATTTAGTTAATTTAGTTGGGTATTAAACATTTTATTTTAACCCATTGCTCATAGATTTCACTAAATTGTCCGTATTTTGTAATTAGTCCGACCTTTGACAGTCTCGGAGATCGGGATTAGTGACTTTCGACCCATACCCGAGAGAGTATCGGGGTTTGGGGCCAATGGGTTAAAAATATGAAATCAGACAAGTCAATAATCTGTAACAATGTTGGAGGAATTTGTGCATATATATAAAGTAGTTACTGTTAATTAGCCAACAAATGCATTATTAAAGGTGTTAATACGAATATAAAAGCAATCCATTAAAACATTGATAGATAAAACAGCAAACAATACAATAATAACTCACCGTGCTAGACAAGAGATTGAGAGTATTGGGTGGGGTAGGTCGGGGAGCCCTGATGAAGGCGCCCCCCTCGTGGGCAGCCCCCATAAGGCGGGACACGGCCAGGCCGGGGGGAGAGGAGGTGCCTTTAAAGGTGGACATGGAGCAGCCCAGGCCCGGGCCCCCACTGCCGCACGGATTGTCCACGGGGGTAAGGTTCAACACGATGTTAGAGTCGACTTCTGCGGGGCGCGGAGTCCTAGGCAATCCTGGAAGATTTAAATTACAATTGATTCAGGTACTATGTAGTAGTAACTAAAACTTGTATATTTATTTAGAATTCTTTCTAATGCTGAGGTTAAGGCTTGGTGTGGAGATATTCTTTTGTGCAAACTATGTCTTTGGTAATCATCAGGAACTGTCGTCAGGGCTGTCATATGAAAAAACCCCACAGCAGTCTGAAGAAGTGGATCTCGGAACACTCCTTCCATCTAAGCCGCAAGGATTATTAATTTACAATTTACAATTTCTGGCTTGCCTAACAGAAAGATCATTGAGTAGAGCTACGGATAGTAGCCGCACTCTCCATACACAGAAATCTCAAAAACTATTTTTTAACCCTCTCCAAAGTAAGGGAGTATCCCACCTCATTAGGATTCCAATTGAGCCTCTCTTCAATCTGCTACGAGAAGTTTAATTATTACCACTTTATCTAAATACTTCCATATTTCAGAGTATCTCAAAAATCTTCACTGGGTCAAATGTCCTGAGAGAATCCAGTTCAAGCTTTGCTGGATGGTATTTAAATCAACTAACGGGATGGCTCCGCCTTACCAATCGGAATTATGCATCCCTGAAAATTATAATTTACGACAGTCAACTCTTAGATCAGCGACGTCATCGGCTATCGGAAGGTTGAAGGAATCAAAGCACACACCAGATATTAAGTTTGGTGAGCGTACTTTCGGGGCGTCAGGCTAGAATAAACTGCCATACGATTTAAGATTGATTAAAGACTCAACAGAAATCAGAGTGAAGCTTAAAACTCATCGGAAAGTCATATCCATGAATGGTAGAGTTGCATATTTAATTTATACAGCGAAGCTACCTGGTTAGTACCTACCGAAAATTTTAAACTTTTTAAAGGCCGCGACATTGTAAATTACTTTAAATATGTTAATAATTATCATAGAAAATTTTAGCTAAACCTAGAGAAGAATTATTGTTTGCTTTTTTCAGTCATTTAAAAAAATTATAAATTCTAGTCCTAAATTCGAAAAAAAAAACTTAATATTTAAAATAAATACCAACTCTTTTTTATCCACTAACCTTCCAATAAATACAACTTCAATGATAAATAACATTTAAATTGTAACTGGAATGTCATGCAATGTGCAGTGTTTTCTAATATTGTGTCCTGTGCGTACAAAATCATATCTTCTCAAGCTAAAACTTTATAATATAACGAGTTAATCTGGAGTGACTTACCAGGTAAGTATGTTTATGTATCTGTTTGTAAATAAGATGAACCCTAGCAAGTAATGTATGTACAGAACCCTTGAGGTGATTTTTCTATATTTGGCTGAACAAATCATCAAATTATTATTATTATTATTATTATACTCTTAGTAGGCGCCAGTAGTGACAGCTCAGACAGTTCTTCCTATTATTCATAGCTAGAAGAAGAGATTATTATTACCTGCACTGAAGCTGCTAAAGCTGGAGCTAGTATCTGAGGGTGTCTGCGACATAGGAGTGGGCGCGCCGGGCTGCGCCTCCCCCTTGAGGGTGCCTCCGGGACGCGGGCAGGCCATGGGGTAGCGCCAGAACTCCTGCCCCAGCAGGGCCAGCGAGGACAACTGTTGACGGTTCTTGGCGTCCCGCAAGGCTCGTGGCAGGACCAGCTGCACGGGTAGCTCGTCACTATGAAGGAGAAATAAACATACATTACATACAAAATAATGACTGCCACAAAGCACCAACACAAATTACTGGAAGGTCCGTAGATTATTGCAAATGGTGATATGAATCTTGATTCAAAGTGACAGAATCCTGGAAATCCATCTCTGCAAGAATAGAGAACATTGTTTATCACAATCAGTCACTTCTCGAACAATTCCCACATTCTTCATACTTCCTCTATTTTTTTCAAGAATGTAACTTTTTAAAACGCTGTGTGGGTATTTTTAAGGAGATACTTAAACAGATTCCCCACCATTCAAAAGTAAAATCAAAATAAACAAGTAATTATTTTAATAAAGTTTTAAATCAATTAAAAATCTCAACAATTGAGAAATATCACATACCAGCATTGAGAATAGTGCGCCACCAGATCTGGGATATTGTCGAACTTGTTCTGCGAGGTCTCCAAGCCTATCCGGCCGGCCGCAGCGTGGATGAGGTAGTGCTCTATGTACGGGCCTGCCGACACGGGCAGCCGCACGCTCAGGGCCATGGTGTCGGTCTGGCTGGATTGGCGGACTACGAAGTTCTGCAAATACAATGTAAGAAAGTTGGTTCGATTAGGCATTTATGGTGTAAGAGACGAACAAAGATAGCTCCACAAACCTAGTGGTTACTACTTATTTATGAGAGCATAAAGTGAAGAAGCAGAAAGGTGAGCAGACCTCTAAAAATAGAAAGGACCCCATAGTTTCAAAGATGAACATCATTCCCAAGGCACCGCTACTAACATACTCGTATCTTCTCAAATTTAAACAAATTTGACCTTATTTTTGAGATAAGTAATATTTTTACAAAAAATAGCCGTCTCTGTGTTAGATTGCCCTGAACTACTTGAACGAATTCAATTAAGAGTGCCCATCAGAACAACTAGATAAAACTACATAATAAGGCACCCTCAATGAAATACTAACTCAAAACAAAACATATTTATTCACCGTGCTCCACACATTTTTAACATTTCATATAGTGAGTTTGACTTATTCAAATCAGCACGTCACAACTTCAAACATAAAATCAACAAATAACATTCACACAATAAATATTACCCTCCACAGATTAGATCTATTCCCTTCCCCTACCTCCCACTGTCCCATCACCATAGGCCAAACTCAACTTTTTAAAATTGAGTGAAAACCTATTAAGTTTATATTACCATACTTTATAAATATTGTAAACTGTTGGTTTTCCAAACAAAGTGAGGAAGAAATTATTTCCAATAAATACTAATAAAAAAATGTATAAAAGGACGCATCTGACAACCAGCTCGTTTGGCCTCGAAAGAAATTATGAATTTGAATAATAACGATGATAATTTTTTTTTTAAATGTATGGATCATGACACCATATGTTAGAAAATATTTTTAGGAGGATACATTCTTTATTTTACAGATCAAATCTACTCGATCATTTGAGGACCGCTACCATCGATTGTAGAAGGCACCTGCAGACCTGCAGCCCTAAAAAGGTTTTTATTGTTTTCAGGCAAAATAAACTTTTAAATAAAAGTTTGATACATTTTTCCATTAATCACTCTATCTGCCCAGTAGTGGTATCTATAAAGTCGTAAAATCTGTGCCTACCTTAAAACAAATAAGCAACAAGAAGAAATACTTTAAGTTCTGTGAAAATGTATTGTTTTTAGTAGTAAGTATATATGCATACACATATACTGTTATTTCTTACAACCATGCTCACTTTGATTATGTTAATAATGCAAAATCAGTATTTATATTATATTTACATATTGTAGCCGACGTGATCATCGATTGTTCATAATCATGATTCTTTCTAATTTTGCGACATTATGTTGATACAAGCCATAAGTGCGGGAAACACCGATTTATTCTAATCCATAATACGGTACCCGAGGTCTGTTTACCTGAGGGTAATTTACAAACGCCCGGCTTTAAATCCCGGGAATTTCGCAGTCACCAGAAAAAGGCAGTTACGGGGATTAACAGCGAACTAATTAAAAGCCACCGAGCCACAGTTCGTAGTTCACGAAGGAACCCGAAGAATAGTTCGGATGTGATTAAAAGGGGGGACTTTGGCCGAAGCAAAGTCAGTAGTGGACAGAGACGAGTGAGTAGAGACCGTCCGGCCAGTGGTCGTAGTCGAGACTCCCGTCTCCTACAAAGCAAGCAGGCCACTTGCATCCCCAGCCTGAGACGCTGAGAGAAAACTCGGCAGGAACCGCCGAACCCCAACGCCCACCGTTCGAGTGCAGTCGAGTGCCCTTCGCCTCCTGCCCTCCAACGCCGTGATCCCATCAAGGCACATATCCACCACCGCAGGAGTCACACTCGGACGAGCAATCGTGACTCGTACCCAGTCATATCTTGTAAGAAAGTCTTTCACTTCTCCTGCCTCCCACCTGAAGGATTCCTGAACCTGCCTCAAGGATAGTCGGCCCCGTACCAGCATAGAAAGTGGCTTAATCCAGCACCTACATGTTTACAGTCTTGTAACGACAATGGTCGCTTACACATATATCTAAATCATATTTGTATTTTAAATATTTTGTAAAACAATGGGACGCTCAGAAAAAAGTAATATTTCTGATTAGATTTTGATATTTTTCTATTTAAAAACATTATGTTTATCATATTGCATAATAATGCTACCATTATTTTGAATTAATAAATCATAACTCTCCGGTCGTCCCTCTCCCCATTAATTGGTCTAGAATATGTTATTTTTATTATGTTAAAAACTTATTTATAACGAAAGTCCTCGATTTGACCCAAGGTTGTAAATCTTAGACTTGTGATGATGGATTGTATAATCCGAGAATGCTGTAGCAGATGGGTGTGTTAAATCTTTTGATAAAAAACAATTGGTTATTAACACTGAATATATTTTTGAAATAATACATTAAATGTTCTAGCGAGGCTTTAATCTTTTCACGATAAGCTAGTGACGGCTTGTTATTACTGTAAATTGTGTAAGAAGAATAAAAAGAAACACAATATGATATTCTTACTATAAGAGTGCAGTCACGCTAAATTAAATAAAAATGGTTAAACAAAGAATATCATTAAAACGAAAAATACTAAAAATCAAAATGAAATGATAAAGAATGATAATAAAATAGTTATATTCAAATATTCAATGCACAATTCACAAAAGAACTTGAAAACCTTCACACAGCCTCCCTGATCATAGAGGCAGTGCACACCACTGTTGTCCAGGGTATTTAAAGAACAAGTCGTCTAAGGTTTATAAATAATACTTTTAACAGGACTTTTAACAAATTCATGGCATTGCTCGTGATTATAGCTAGGAAGATCTTAAGAGAAACGGCTGCAATGCCTATTTCATAAATAACTTTCATAAATAACATTCACTTTGGATGAATCAAATCCAAAATTAAGTTTTGCATGAAACAAGCCGCGCAGCCGTTCCTCTTAAGAGAAATCTTAGAAGCTATTCAAGAAAATGGTGGCATCACAAACGAATGCATAGTAAAATTTATTAAACTTACGCCCTCCTCCTTCCCCTGCAGCAGGTGAAAAGCCCCCGCACGCTGTATGCCCGGCAGGAACCACACGGGATGTGTGCGGAGCAGGCGCTCCAGCAGGCCGATGTCACAGGGCACACGCTCCGAGCCCGAGCCGGAGCCCGAGCCGCCCGAGCACGAGCCGCCGCTGCCGCCGCTGCTGTCGCACTCGCAGTCCACGTCGGCGTCGCTGCCGCCCGCTCCCGCACTATTACGGGAAGAGAGACTTTCGCGGCTCTGTGGAAACAGAAAATACTGTTATTATTATATGTTAATAGTAATTCAATCGCACGCTTACCTCACATTTCACAAACATTTTTAGTGAGTAAAATTAAATAAGAAAAGAACGAGAAAATCCATTACTGGTTAGGTACTAATAAAATTCGATAGAGGTTCATAAAGGTATACCATATTTGGCCAGTCAGTGGCTGAGTTGGCATCGCGTCTGGGTCTCACCCAGGCGTTGTGAGTTCAATTCCTCTGCTGGCTAAGTCCTCCATCACGACACAAGCAACATTTTCCGCTAACTGTGATGGTGGTAGGAGATTTTGAAATATTGTCAGGTTATTCGTAGCCCGGGATTGTTTGTCTTTCGCCCTTCCCTTACGATGCTAGAAAATCCCTAGAGATCCGGCGCTGCGTACTCAGTACACAGAGTAGGTACGCATTTAGAATTTTTGTATTTTTTAAGTTGAATGAAAATGATTAATTTACATTTATTACTTATGTAAATCATTTTATTAGAAGTACATAAGTAAAATATTGTGTATGCCTGATTAAAACTAATAAAAAACATCGGCCACGCATAAAACGCATGATACGTTCATTATAACCGGCACATCGCTGGCTAGTACTGACGACCGCGCATGGTGGCACGGTGAGCGAAACCCCGTACCCTTCCCGCTCACTACCGCACCATTCGACAAGTTATCAACGTACGCAGACATACGTACATCGTGGCAGTAAAGCTATATTGCTGTAATAGCCAAAGCCATGTAAAAAAAACGCAGGAGTTTGAGGTTCATATATATACTCATATATATCAATTAAAAAACGTAATACTGACAAAGCAAAGTTTTTTCAACGTCGTACAGGTCTTATTTTTCATTGTAGAGTACCCAGATAGATCGACGAAGAAAAAAACCCTGTGGAATGGTGTATACAAAGCATTTTCGTGGGTGAATGCTTTCCTGCGACGATATGTTATCTTTTTTTCTTGATTTATTGACAAAAACATTTTCTTCTGTTGCGTTCGATAAATACTTATATTTTATGTTTTAATTATTTCATCCAATACATAAATGTATTTCTTAGGATCACCTAAAATATGATATAACTGTTTGATTCCTAAATATAAAAATAATCAGATTAAAACAACAACAACAACACAGCAGCATTTTCAACAATCACTTGAGATAAATACATAAAACAATATTTTCGTAGAATTACAACACAACATAAAAGCTTTTTTTCACAAAAGTATCAGAAAAATGGGCACAGATGCATGGAATGTTGACAGGGAAAACAGACTGATAAAATGTCAAGTGTCTGTAGAAGGGATATTCGGAGTGTTTGAATTCTAGGGCCTGAGGCTGCAGTCCGACTGTTCTCCTCTTAGAGGGGTGGGATGGGAGGGTGGTACTGGCAGGGAACGGGAGGCATCAAACCAGAGCTTCTATAATATTATATTTAAAGACTAAATGATTGATCAATTTTACCAGAACTAAAGGAAAAATGTACATTACTTCAGAAATACGGATAACAGACATGCCAACAGCACGATTTTACCGGTTTATCTTTTTAATGCCTTCAATAGTGTTTGCAACTCCTTCAAATCGGTAAGTAAAACGAAGGGGAAATGATTTTTTAATTAATTTAATTTTGACATAAGCATTAAATAGAAATGTATTATAATTTTATTTGCAAAACGCAAAAGATCGATTTGCGCGGTTATACAAAACAAGCATAAAAAATTTACCATTACAGTCTGACATTTCATATTAGAAAAAAATAGAGGGCATTAAAGGGGTATTAAATTGCAACACCAAGATGGCGGATAGGAAGATTAATGTAGTTTTAAAAGAACAACAGTCTAAGCGGATAATTTTTGCTTTAACCAAACGGTGTTCAGAAATTAGTAGTACTTTCCGAAAAGTGATTATTCTACATTATATTCTAAGACAATTTTTAATCGAGTGCGGCCCAGCGCCAACGCGCTGTAAGCTTTAGTTACGTAAATTGCGAGGACTATAGCGTGCTGCAATTTTCAGTGTGCTTTTTGCCGTCCTTGGGAGAGCACATGTTCAATTTGAGCGTGGTATATTGCGGTTGGCACGTGTCTTGATAACTATATTTATTGTTTATCCTGTTAAAATAAATATACCCTAAAGTGAATCAATATTTTTCACCTAGTTAGTTTTATTGCGGATGATCGTAATGTATCAAATGACAGCGCCACTACGGACGACGATACCATTGTTCCCATAAATGAATGTGTGCAGCAAAGGGGAAACACAATCGTGAAGTGAAATAATCTTATGTTTTTGTATTTTTTAATATTTTTTGTAGTTGTAAATGTGTAGAGTTTCTTTTTAAAATTAGAACTATAATATTCGTAAATTTTCATTCTTTACTTGTATAATTTCAAATGAAATCATTAAAATTGTTTGATATTTGTCAAAGTTATTGCAATTTTATTTAATACCATACTTAATTTAAATACACAGAATATCTGTAGCAATTTATATACTCGTACATGCTTGCAAAATAAGCATAGCACTAAACGGTTAAACTTTATTCATAAATGGTAAAATTTATATCACTTATTCATTATACTTCATTTTTTTATGTAAACTGTTGGTCTCCCAAATAAATAAAAATAAATTTATAAAATAAAACAATAACTTTGTTTTACATCACTTTTATTTATACTTTAGCCGACCGGGTTTCGCTACTACCGTAGCTTCTTCAGGGCAGTATACAACTAAACTATGAACTAAGATGCACATGTGTTATGGAATGATACAAACAGGCTAGTGAAGGGCCAAGGGTGGGAGATCAGCAGGTACCTGCTGATCGGGAAGGGAATGTACTTTGTTTATTGGGAATAATTTAAAGATTGGACTTTTATTTAAATTTATTTGATTATTTATGAGTCTACTATTAGTGTTTTTTGCTTTCCTTATTTCTAATGCTTCTAGGTTATCTAATCGAATGCCGGTTACATTTTTATGCAGTAAACTAGTGCCTGTATTTTTATCGAATGTGTGGTCTGTTTCTAAGAGATGGTTAGCAAATTCGGAGAAACCATTATTATTTAGACATCTTAAGTGTTCTTTTACACGGATATTAACATTACGCGACGTTTTGCCTACATAGAACGCCGGGCAATCATTACATTGAAGTGAATAAATGCCTGAGTGGCCTAAACTGTCTTCTTTATCTTTTCCGTTAATTAAAAATTTACCTAAACTATTATCTGTGTAAAATGCTGGTTTAATCTCTGATGGAAGGTTTTTAATGCTTTGTTGGGAAAAGTTATTGATATATAAGATTCTACGCCATTGATACGGTTGATTATTATTATTTGTTATATTATTATTAGGGGGGGTACTGTTGAATAAAAACTTATTTGACGACATTTTTTTTAATTTTTTATTTAGTATGTTAATGACTAAGTTTTCAGGATAACCGTTATTTATTGAAATTTGTTCAATTATGGATAGTTCTAGTGAAAAATTAGCATTTGATAACGGGACCGTAACTAACCGGTGAATCATCGAGTGGAAAGCGGAATGTTTGTGGGAGGTTGGATGATTTGAGGTGTTATGGATAGTTATGTCTGTATAAGTGGGTTTACGGTAAATTTTAAAATCTATTTTATTGTTTATAACTGATAACATGAGGTCTAGAAAATTTAAAGTGGTGTTTATTCCTATTTCCATGGTGAATTTAATTTGCTTATGGAAGGAGTTTATTAGTAGGAGGAAGGAGTTAAGTTGGCGCTCCGTACCGGTCCATATACATAAAATATCGTCGACATACCTCTTCCATAAAAGCACGTTATTTAGTAGGGGAGATTGACAATTCAAAATATTATTCTCTAAGTAGTCCATAAATATATCAGCGATAAGGGGAGACGTGGGGGCGCCCATAGCTAGCCCTTCTTTATGTTGATAAAACACATGATTGAATTGAAAATAGTTTTGATTTATACAAATGTTAAAGAGGTTAGACAGATCATTAGAGAAATTTTTAGGTAATGTGGAATTTTGTAATAATTTATACAATATGTTTTTGCTTTCTGTTACGGGGATATTAGGGAAGAGGTTAACGACATCGAATGAAACTAATTTTGCACTCTTAGGAATATGTAAGTTTTTAAGGTCATCAATCAGGGTAAACGAATTCTTAATGGTATGTTTGGGGGAAAAGACTTTAGAATTATTAAATATATTAGTGATGTGTGATGCTATTTTGAAGTTCGGGGAATTGCAACTTGACACGATGGCAAAACGTCGCGTAATGTTAATATCCGTGTAAAAGAACACTTAAGATGTCTAAATAATAATGGTTTCTCCGAATTTGCTAACCATCTCTTAGAAACAGACCACACATTCGATAAAAATACAGGCACTAGTTTACTGCATAAAAATGTAACCGGCATTCGATTAGATAACCTAGAAGCATTAGAAAATTAAAATTAGGAAAGCAAAAAACACTAATAGTAGACTAATAAATAATCAAATAAATTTAAATAAAAGTCCAATCTTTAAATTATTCCCAATAAACAAAGTACATTCCCTTCCCGATCAGCAGGTACCTGCTGATCTCCCACCCTTGGCCCTTCACTAGCCTGTTTGTATCATTCCATAACACATGTGCATCTTAGTTCATAGTTTAGTTGTATACTGCCCTGAAGAAGCTACGGTAGTAGCGAAACCCGGTCGGCTAAAGTATAAATAAAAGTGATGTAAAACAAAGTTATTGTTTATTTTATTTAAATGTCACATCACCAAGTTACCGCTTCATATCAAAAAAAAAAAAAAAAAATATAAAAATAAATTTGTTTTGATTATTGTTTACGTTGCGTTTTTTTTTCTGTTTTGTGATTTTGTGAAAGACTCCTTTTCTGAAACAGGGCTTTCTTACATGGTAAATGGCCCATATGAATTAAAACAATATCTTTACAAGCTAGTCGGTTCCATGCAAATTCCACGCTTAATTTGCACACGAGTGTTTAAGTGTGATGTATTTATTTGATCTTTGACATCAATTTATTATTCGCAATCAGGTATTACGTAATGTAATAACTACGTCGTTCTCCTCGAAGATTAAAGTGATTATATTATATTAAATTGTACTCTTAAGAACTGAAACATTTAAATGAAAGTGAAATGTATAATGTAAAAATTCCAGTGATTTTTAAATGGCGGGAAGTGGACTAACTAACTAACCATTACGCCGTTTGCCCGCAGGGGTAGAAGGTTTACACTTCTCGCTTCACTCACATTCATACATCGTCTCATACATTCTCTTCTATTATTCCGACTTCTGACATGGCCCGACTCAAGTATTTGATTCACTTGATCGTGCCATGTCTTCCTCGGGCTACCGGATTCTTCTTCCATCCACATTCGCGTCATATATTCTCCTTAAACTTCTTTTTTCGCTCATTCGCTCTACATGTCCAAACCATATTAGCGTCCCTTTCTTAATCTTACTCAATACGCTTACATCATCATGCATTCTTTACGAATCTTAACATTTTTTACACGATCATACATGGTTTTACCACAGATTCGCCCCAGAGATCTCATTTCTACAGCATTAAGTGTACTTTTATTCATCCTCTGCACTTCCATGCCTCACTGCCATACATCAGGGTTGGTATCAGCACGCAATTGTGGACACGGATTGTGGACACGTAGGCACGATACCCGTCAAAATAGATTGACAAAGTCAGTTAAACAATCTGCCGAGACGAAATTGATGAACTGAGAAAGTTTTCAACAATTAAATGATAATGATAAAACTTCTGATTTAATTTATATATTTAGACACACCCACAGTACATTTCATTATAAATGATATAGTAGATACATTAAAATGTACATAGTTACGTATGTCCATAGAACTTAATAATTTTGTCTGGGATGAGAATGCTTCTTAACTAGGTGTGTAGGAGCAGAGAAATTATGAAATTAAGAATTATGAGCTCACGAATCTGAATTGACTTTGATTTTTTTTTTAATCCCAAAGAGTCCCAAGAGTCCCAAACTGCTCCCAACCATCTGGAGCAAATGAGACTATGGCATTCCCAATTGGGGAATATTGTGAGGCTGAAGGTATTGGGGAAGGGAAAGAGAAGGGGGAGAGGAAGGTGGGGAAAAGGGGAAATACCTGGCTATTCAGATTTGGTCTCCAAACACGGCTAAAAGCCATTTCAAGCAACGTTTCAATTCTGAATGGTGGTCTTTCACCAGGGCGATACTGAGAGTATCTTCCACTCTGGAACGTGCGCAAATATGCTATATATTATTTTTGATAAAAAGTTTCATTAAAATAAAGCCGAGTTTTAAATTAATTTATATAATTTCTTCAATAAAAATCAAATTCCTTTGTGGTGTCATTATTAATAAAATTGTAAATTTGTTTTGTATGTTAGCGTGGTAATTTTTAGTAGGTATATGTTATGATCGGGCGAGTAATGTACTGATGACAAGAATGTACTTCAGACGACACCTTGTTTAGTTCGAGCCAAAAAGCCTCGTGAATTCAAGTCCACCATCATTGTAGAACACTTTCCGCTTATAATGATGGTAAAGGAGTTTTTCAAATATTGGCTGGTTATTCGTAATTCGAAAATTTTCAACTTTCTTTAAAAAAAAAAAAAATCTTTTTTCATATTGATTTTGTAATATCAGAGAAACCTACATTCGTAAGAAAAAAGTAAAATTAACAACAAATACGGGAAATAGTATAATAAGGAGAAAAGAGAAGTAAGTAGTGTGCAAGAAAAAGAGAGCTGTTGACTGTTAAGTTCCGAAATTGGTCGACAGTTTAACCCTTTGATACCGTAAGTAAAATTGTACCGTGCGTATTTGAAGTAAAGTTTGAGAGCTTTCGCCGTGGGCACATTATAGTATTATAAGTAGTAAGTGATGCCTTGTAGCATATAAAGTGATGCATAGAAAGTTTTCCAATAAGCGAGCCCTCCGCCGCGCGACTTCTGTATTCAGATACCGTTTAGACTAGTAGCTCAAAGTGACAGCGAAATATTATTTCACAGGGGTTCACGTTTTTAGGATGCAGGAAAATACGTGTAAAACCTGAAACTTATATTAAGAGGGACGGCTGCGCGCCCTGTTTCATACAAAACTTAATTTTGGATTAATGGCCAAAATACTAAGCTAAACGTAATGATATTTATTTCCATAAAAAGGTATAGCAAATATCTAATTCGGATTAGAATAATTTTAATTTTTTTTTTGAACTTACTAAATAGAGGCTGGTGTGTGCGGGTGGAGCCAATCCTGATCGTAATGATCAGGATGGTTTTGCGGTTGCGATTGTATGTAAATGAATTTGAGAGCGACTATGGCATAGGATTAAGGAACAATAATAGCTGGAAGTGGTAAAAGGAGGGACTCACCGAGTTCACCATTCACTGTAGATAATTCACTCGTATTTTACTGGTATAGTTTAAATCGCTAGTTAAGGCGGTACAGATGACTCGTGGCGGCGGCGGTTCGATTTGGATTGGGTGGCGGAAGGTCAACCAAGGGGGAAGGGGGTAAGGGAGATGCACATAATTGCACGCATTTTTTGGAAGTAAGTGACCGAAGAACTCGCGTGAACAAAGGATATTTAAAGAAATCGAATTGTCGCGATTTCAGAAGCAACTTTAGCAATTATTTCGGGGCTAATGGTGATTTAAAAAAAAACTATACCCCATCTACTATCATAATATATAATTAAAAAATAGAAAAAGTGTTAAAATAAGCATTATGGTGGATGAATTTACATTAAAAAAAAGTTGGAGCACAAATTTGCCGTACATAATTTAAAATATCGACCCGAAAAAATAAATTTTAAATTGTCATATTTACATATAAATTCAAAATTGCCTCTAAAATCATTAAAAATTTATTACTTTAATGGCCTATATTTCATAATTTAAAACAATAATAAATAAAATACTGTTTGGGTGCTTATTTTCTTTATACGGCCTCAAATCAAAAAATAAGTTTTGTATGAAATAGGCGTTTCTCTTAACAGAAATTCTTCAACTTACGAAACTCATTTTACGAAAAATGGAAAAAATTCCAACCCCATCATTTATTTATTTATTTATTTACCTATAAGAAACAAACTCCTTTTAATACAAATTTATATAGAGATGAAGTTTAACAAAAGGTAAGCCAACAAAGTTTCTCGCGCTAACAGTGGTTAAATACAGATGTTTTATTAGAAAAAAAAATAAGAAGGAAGGGGGAGAGGAAAAGGAAGATAGAATCGGGAAATGAGAAAATCTCGATACATTTTATACTCGTGCATCAATTTGTGGTCGTTCGTATTACTTCGGTCCAATATTTTGAAAGGTAAAGATATTGTGAAATTGTGCATTATATTGCGCACAAATACGGGGAATCGAAGAATTTATCCTAAGATTGGTCCTGCATGCGGGCAAATGAAAAAAAATGCATGTTGTCTTGACGGTATGTGAATGATTATAAAGTTAATGAGCTCTGGCGAGTCCAGGCCATTATTCATAATTTTAAATAACAAGATTTGATAAAATATTAAGCGTCCCGTTTGAAGCTTATAATAGATTAGCCATAGTTTTTGAAATAAAGCAAAATCGCAAAACTCATTACTATATAGAGCCACGAAGATCTTCCAAGAAATACCCAACAATATAAAAGAAGAGGAAAATGTTTTGAAATTTAAGAAGTGACGAAATACGTAAAGTGCAATTTTTAATGTCGTAATTCGTAAAATTTTATTTGTAATTCTCAACTGTATATTGTGACATAAATTGTAAAAATGTTTGTGTGTAGATATTATATTCATATTAGAATACATGTAACCGATGTAAATGTGTTATATTTTAAGTTAAATAAATAAAAATATTTAGTAGTAGGAAAAAGGCGTGGAATATTTTTAAAATATATATTTATACAGCGCCCTAAAGGTGATTTTTCACAAAAAAACGGCGCTGCACAAATCATCAAAATATTATTATTATTATTCCACGTTATAGATTCATCTAAAAATGTACCACATTGCCCCATTCTACATTATAGATCCATCTAAAAATATACCACATTACCCTATTTTAAACAGTAGCTCGTACGCAGGCTCACCTGGCAGCACGTAACCCATCCCTTTACCAATTAATTTTCTCGCTTTTAAATGAATTTCCAAAAAACACTCAACACATTATGTAAATAAATGTGTACCTACCTATCTTGTTGTATTTTAATTGCTACTGGCCGCAGATAAGGGATACCCGACCGCCCTTTACGTTTTTTTTTCTTATTTTTTTTCATTTATGGTAACATGTTGTTTCCCGCCCCTGTGGCGACCGCGCAATTAAGTTCGTAATTCATCACTTTTAATAGCAGTCTGCGACCAATCTAGCCGTGATAGCATAGACGGGGACCGACGTTGCCAATGCGAGGTATTTATTGCGAACATCGTGGTAATATGCTTCATTGCACGCTGACTTTATGGGATTTATATCCGAAGGCATATATTTATTTTATTTTTCTTATATTACCGGCTGACGTGTGAAACACTTGTGTCGAAATGGCAATTGACAGGGGTGATTGTTCAGCTAGGATATTTAGATGACAAATAGATAACAATTTAATCACTGAAGAAAATAATATTAACATAACCTAAATGAAACATGTAACCGGAAAAAACAACAGAAAATAAAAAGATTTCAGTCGCATCTGGGACATCATAGGCAGAGGTCCTGGGTTCGAGTCAAAGATGCGACCCATTTTTTTAAATTTTCTGTTGTTTTTTCCGGTTTCGTGTTTCATTTAGGTTATGTTAATATTATTTCCTTCTATGATTAAATATTACAATGATGTTTTGAAATCTCAATAAAAATAATTAATAATAAAAAATTGAATTAGATTACAATTTAATAAAAAAAAATTCAAAGCATACTAATTTAAGGGCATAAAATAATTTAGAAGCCTACGGGTTTATTGGAGGTGATCTTACTTCTTAATTTTTTTAATTGTATTTTTTTATTAATATAAGAATTACATGTAGAATATTTAATAGTACAGATATAATACCTAATTACAAAAAAAGTATTAATTTATTTTACAAAAACTGCCCAACTCAATAGAGAAAGATTTCTCGTGTTTGAGTTGCGGAGTACTGCCATCTAGCGACAGTAGTGAATAAATAAAAGTACATCACGTTGAATACACTTGTGTGATATAACAATTTAAAGTACAAATTCTAACACGACAAACAGCCCATCTTCACTTAGTAGCCCAGTAAAAGACCATTTTTTCACAAATTTATATTTCAATGTCACGTTCAACAATGTAATTTTATTAATTATTATTTTTTTATTTGCTCCATTGTAAAATTATACAAAATACGTAAAACGAAATTAAATAAACAAGAGCTACAGAAAAAAAACATCAAATACATAAAATATGAATGAAGCAATGACAAAAATATACATTTGAGAGAACATTCAAGTTAACGCCATGATTTTAGACATCATTAATGATAAACCTCGGTCTAAATATTTTTTGTCATTCTAAAGAATGCAAAAAAAATATTTAGATACCAAACATTTCAAGGCCCAGGATTGAGTTAACAAGTCTCGACATTCTGGACAGTGGAGAATGGTACCCATAATTAGCAGAGTGTTGATTGATAAAAAGCAACTCATTGTTTCTGAATCTACGGCAGTATGAAAAAATTGTATGTTATTAAAAAAAATAATAACAAAATAAGAAATTTAATAATGTTAACCGTTTGAAAAATTATGAATATTTCAATAATTATATTCATTGTATTATATCCCAGCGTTTTCGTCTGCACGAGACAGGATTCCATTATCGAACTTTGGTTTGCTTAAATTTTGTTTTAATTTTTAAATTCTAAAAACTACATTATAATATCATAATACAACAATCTAGCTATCAATGAAAACGCCGTATGTGCCATAATTGTATTTTAGCATATTATGGTAGCTGTGTTTTGCGGTGGCCACCGTCAAAACGCCGCCATGCTCTAACGCGTTCGACATTTTCCATTTACACCCCGCGTTTCGGTGTCATTTGCATTCTCGCCTGTCATTATTTCAAAACGTATCGTACGTCGTTTTGCTGATTAATTACAAGCATAATTTTCCTGTCAATCGGACTACGGGCTAGATATTGAAGGGACATTACATTATTAAACATCAAATAAAATTTGAATGAATTAATCAGGATGAAGATAATATCAATAACTCACGAAAATGTGAAATAGACGTATAAACAGAAAATAAAAAGGAAACGGTCGTGACTGGGATTCGAACTCAGATCCTTTAGTTTTACCGGGACAAGGGCCCCTCCTAATTAAGCTACCGAGACCTAGTTACATTCCATATTTTTTTATAAATCTCAAATGAGAAGTACTAACATTATCAATTATTTTTCCATATGTTGGTACGATTGCAAAGTTCTACCGGAATGTTTGCAATAAGCCTACAAAAAAATGTACTAGGATTAAATTCTTGAAGCTTACAAACATCACCGTAATATTAAATAGGTTTAGTGTCCGAGCCCCGAGGTTTCGTGTTCGAAACCCGGCGTTGCAAATGAAATTTTTAATTAATTTATACAGACAGTATCTCATATGTTTTTAAATTATGTACTGAACCACTTGTTATACTCTTTTGTATAACCTGCAGTCGTAATGTAATCACAGGTAAAACTGTTATTCATTACGCTGTCATTACATACTTATTTAATTTCATTAAATTTAATTATGATAACAAAAACATTAGCCACTCATCTCACTAGGACAATCCTGTGTTTAGATGAACGGCTTTACAATTTAATAATAATCAGTAAATACTAATAAGTAAATAATAATACATGAATAAAAAATAGTAAATATTAATAACTAAATAATTGTAGCTAAATAATTAATATTAGATTTTAGATTATAATAATTAAATAATAAGTAAATATTAATAAGCATGCAATAATACACATTTAATATTAAATAAATATTAATAGGTAAATAATAATAAGTAAATAAAATTATGTAAATAAAATTATATAAATAGTAATAAGTACATAATGATAATAAAAATAGGTAAATAATATGTAAATAAAAATAAAAATAGGTAAATAATAATATGTAAGTAAAATGGGTGAATAAATGATTTGTAAATAAAATTATGTAAACAGTATTAAGTAAATAATAAAATGTGGGTAAAAAAATAAAATTATAAGTAAATAGTAATCAGTAAGTAATAAGAAGTAAATAGTAATAAGTAAGTAGATAATAATGATAATATCGAGCATACATAAAGTTTCAAGTTATGTTTGCTTATATTGTACCTACTCGTACTTACTTCTTTTACACTCTAATTATTATTTTGTATACCATATTATTATACTCCTTTGCATAACTATGTGGTAATGTTTCAGCATAAAAGCCTTCTAGGCGTTAATAAATAAATAAATAGACATAATTTAATTTAAAATATACGTAAATAATTTGGACCCCGTTCAAGCATGAATATAGTGCTGCCCTGGTGAAAGAATACAATTCAGAATCGAAAACGACGCTTGAAATTGCTTAACCCTTTCGTACCGTACGCACTTTGAAAAAACATAGATTTCATATTTTTTTCCACTGTATCAAGAACAAACACAAATTGGCGGTTTTTGTTTCCAAATTGCTGGTATTACTGGCTGTGATTTCACTGGATTTAGCTACTTGGTCGGGTGATAGTCACGTTTGTTTATTGAAAGATGATTTTTGTGTTTAATCTCGACTTTTTTAATTTTCGTTTAGAATGTATGTTTTAATTGATAATATTAAATGCCATTTTTTATATTTAATAAAAAGTTGTATTTTTATACAGCTACAGGGTATGATTTATTAAATTAAGTTAAACATGCCATTAGATGCTGGTCTGCCTAATGTACACTTTAGCAGACTGCAAGAGTGTACAACACAGCAGCTCGTCTAGTATGCGGTGCCACCAAATACTATCACACCTCTTTTACGTGATTGCCTACGCTGGCTTCGAGTCACAGAAAGAGTTCAGTTAAAAATTTGTCTTATGGTACATAAGGCACTGAAAGGGCTGGCACCATCATACTTGACTGATCTCTACGTGAAGGACCATCTTACTCAGAGGCAACTCACGCCCAGGTCGGCCAGGTCTGATGCGTCGAACAGACTGGTTGAACCCTCTCGTACGAATGCTCTTAAATTTGGGGACATAGCTTTCAATGTACTGCGTCCACATAACCTTCCATTTGGTTGGAGGTCAGAAACCAAATTCGAAACCTTTAAGAAAATTATAAAAAAAAGAGGCTACAAACATTAACAAGATGTAAAGCGCCCTTGAGGTGATTTTAGTCACTAAACGGCACATCTACTTCCCCTACCCACTCCCCTTAGCCTCACAACATACCCAAATTGAGTATGCCAGGCAGTTGGGACTCGTGCGGTATTCATATAAAAAATGAGCTTACTATAACGGGTTTACGTAAAAAGCCACCAGATGAATCAGATTTATAGAACGTAAGCCATACCTCTATTATCCTATATTTCTCTGAAAAAAACACATTATCTAGGTATATAGCAGAAACACATTACAGTTTTAATAGACGTCCAGTAATTTAATTGCGCATTTAATGTGGAGTGCATTTAATCAATGCGCAGGTTTATCGTACGTGTAATTGCCGCATGGCGACGCCGGCAGTACCGGTAATAGGAAGCTCAGTGGCTCCATGGGTACCTACTCCCAATGGTGATAGTAATGGCTTGTCAGTCAAGACTAGAACATCATATTATATTATTTGCTTTGAATGGATTTCTCTTTGTCGGTGAAAACCGGGACAAATCAGTGATAACTTATGTGAAGCATTTATTTATTGCTTTTACCGGTCAGCATGCAAAAATACTTACTTTGTATGTTGATAACTCAATAAATACTACCAATGATTTAGCTGTAAATTCTATTAGGGTAAATGGGAAATAAGGTTTCAAAAAACAATTCATTAAACTTTCAAGGTAAAATCGAGCCGATTATTGCTCTTTTCGTGTAAATGGCCCGCTCATTAGGAATAAACTTCCCCCAGCTCTTGCCGATATCCAAAAATTGACTGAATTTAAAAAAAATATTAAAAAAAATTCTACTGTCGATAAATTTTAACTTCAATTTTCTGTAAAAATCCATTTTTCACACCTTCGGTAGTTGTTTGGTTTCGGTTTCCTCCTTAATGATATTGACTATTGTAATTAACTAAACATGTGAAAGCCCATATAGGGCGTTTATAATATAATAAATAAATAAATAATTTAACAATAACATATTGAAATGGATTAAGTAGGTAAAAAAAATATGTATAAAGGTTACTCGGTCAAATTCACATTAAAAAATAAAATAATAATAAAAATAATATTTTTTTAAAATCACCATCAAAGAATTTCTAACACTTTTACAATCGGAGTCGACCTACAAAGAAAGTGAGCACGAAAGAACATTAAAAACACAACTGAAAGTAAAACGCCTCGATTCATTTCACTTTCCGAATGCAGGTAAAAATCCACGCTAATACTATCATCAAGCTAGCTAGAAAAGAATAAAAGCAAGCTCTGTGGAAAAAGATACAGAATACAGAAAAAAATACACAAACGCCCCGTGATCGTTAACACTGGGAGATTGCATTGTTAGAAAACAATGGGAAATTCTCATGGCTTTTGGCGCACAACATTGTATTCGGGAAACCAACAAAACGAGAAACTTTGTTATTGCTCAGAAAAATGTATCATTACATTGGTCTAGGAATATTGTTTGCTCGCTGCATATGTTATGAAAAATGACTTGAAATATTTTTAAATAATAAGTAAGAATATAAATTTATTTATTTATTATATTATATACGCCCTATATGGGCTTTTAGATATTTATTTAGTTACAATAGTCGCACAGGTGCAAAACATATCACAGAAGGTACATAGATTAAATAGATAGCCTTCATGAAATACAATTAAATGTTTCATTTGTCTCACGAACAAATAAAGGAATAATATACGAGTTGTGGAAGTACCATTCAAATAATTTGTATTATACACGATTTGCTTTGGGTTTTGGTCTGCGTACAACGTCAAAAAGGGGCAGCTAATGATGTTATTTATATATTCTGATCAATCAAACTACACAAAGTGATAATACGTAATTTAATAAGGAAGCAACATCAGTCCACAATGGAGTGCTGATACAAACACCGATGTACGGCAGTGAGGCGTGGAACTGGCAGAGAGAACTATGATCGTGTGAAAAATGTTGAGATTCATAAAGAATGCAAGGGTGATGTAAGGGTAATGAGTAAGATTAAGAAAAGACGCTTAGATGGTTTGGGCAACGAAGAAAGGAAGAAAGAAAATATATGACGCGAGTGTGAATGGAAGAAGAAGCCGGGGACGTCCGAGGAAGACATAGCACGATCAAGTGAATCAAATACTCGAGTCGGGCCAAGTCAAAATAACAGAAAAGAATGTATGAAACGTTGAATGTGAATGAAGCGAGAAGTGTATGCCAAGATCGAGTTGTTTGGCGGTCCATCTTATACCTTATGCCTACCCCTGCGGTGAAACGGCGTGATGGTTAGTTAGTTTAGTTAATTGGCAGCAGCATATTAGGTAAGGAAGGTGAAGATATTGTATGAACAATGTTCCACCACAATCAGCTTAAAAATATATTATATTTAAAAATATCACATTTTTGAGTTTTTTTCCATGTGTGAATTAAATTATTTCAAAATAGTGTGGAAAATAAAATAATCACAAAATGTTTATTTTTACATAATTTTTTTCGTACTTTTTTAGTACTTACATATCATGTTCTGCTTTGTTCATATTTTTACGCATGGTATCCGCTTCTTCTGTACAAACTTTTTTAAGTCCAAAAACCTTTAAAAGAGAATGGCGTGACGTGAATTTTTCCGATTTTTGCAGTCGGTAAAACTGATTTGTTTAATAATTAAATGGGAAAGTGTTCCCTGAGATTTTTTTAATGATTTTACACAAATTGAAAACAATTGTTATTTTTCTTGCAAATCAAGATAATTATTGAAAAAAGGCGTCTAAGAAAACTTTTATAGAGAAAACACCGTATCGAAGAAGTTTCTCTATATCGAAGTTGAATGGCTGTAAGTGAAAAACGTCGCAGATAATCGATCAAGCCTTCCTCAGTACATGTTAGATTAGACGGTGATGGATTACAACACGTTACTGTTCTCCTCTGTTGGGTGTTGTACCTCTCTTGCTATTAAATAGAGCAGTTTCAATATAAGACGATACAAATAATCACATATTACGCTCGCAAGCTGCGCTGCGGTGACCAGAACGTGGGGAAAATGGAAAGAAATTTGAAACCTTGAGTACTAAATCGAGCATATCCGAAAATATCAAATAATTTTTGTTGTGCGGCATCTCACTAGAGCTTCATATATATATCCCTTCTTTAGATTATTTATTAAGTTAAAAGAAATACGTAATTATTTCACTTTCTTAATTTCATGCATATTATATTAATTAACTGCATACATACGTATTATTCTTAACCTATTTTAATACTTATACGAGTATTATGTATCATATTACTTAATACATTACACTATATTATTTATATACCTTACATATTATTCCTATCATACATTGTTATTTTGCTCACTTATTTCGGGATTGAGCAGTTTTTTTTTTAATGTTCTTATTCGATTCTCTGTTTTCAGGCGATCGGGAAGGAGACTGTACATACTCGTATATACACCCTCATGGCCTATGCTTCTTTTACCACTTCCAGTCTTTATTGAATTCGTGTACAATTTATTATATCGTCTTGTGTAGTGTTCGTGTACTTGTGATGTTTTTGTATAAATGCTGTGTTCGTATCCAAAGGGACGTTGTAAAGCGAGTTGAGGAAAAGGCTGTAGGGATGGGATTGCATGGTATATCAAGAGGCACGAATAAAATGAGGGAGGAAAGATGGATTTCGGAAGCGTTTCACATATACGTGCCGTTTTACATTAAAAATAAACCGAAGGAACCACCCGTTTGCTGCCGAAATTTGTTGATGGTTGGTTCGCTCTTGTCTTGATTAGAGATTGCTATTAATCAGACGAATCGCCCTTCTTTGCACAGAGTGGGGCAGGCTAATCAAGTATGTCGGTGTTCCGCCCCAAAGCAGCCAGCAACTTATTGAAGAATCTCCTAACACCCCAGAGCAAATAATGCATAGAGATGCCCTAACACGCAAGCGGAAGAAACCAAATTAAGGTGAGCTAGGCCTGCCGCCAATTTAAGTAAAACAGCAAATGAGTAAATAAAGTTCGGCTTGTTTACAAAAACCGAATATTTGGTTATAGTATTTAGTTTGACCCTTTTTATAAATATTTTGTAATTTACTTACCGAAATCAAAATCACGCGAAACAAACGTAGACGGCTGTGAACTGATCTGGTGCCAAAATAGATGTCACGTGACCATTACCTCCAGCCGTCCAAATCATACTTAGGGCAAGTCTATTAATTCTGACTAACGTATTAATTCAAAATGACGTTATAAACAAAATAAAGTTACAAATCAAAAGAAATTAATCTTAGGTATTTATAAAAATGAATATTTGCTGTCTGTCTTCGATTTTCTAGAAAATTACTTGACCGGTTTCGCTGAAAATAACACAGTTTCCTCTTATTAGTGCGCGGGAAGGTTTAGAGAGTAGTTTGAATGAAATCCAATATGTAAAACTGTTGCTATAACGTTTTAAAATTAGTATGAAAAACATTGAACCCGCTATGTTGTATTGAGGTTAGCCCATAGATATACCACTCTGGTTAGCCACAGATTACATATTAAAAAAAGACGGTTTGTTTGGGTAGAATATTTTAAAAATGGAAAATACAAGTAGATACCTACTTAAGAACTTTATTATTAGGCACATTTTGAAAAAAATAAATGCTAGAAATGAAAGTATTTAATAATTGAAACCTCCAATAATTGAACCGGTCTGAGATGCAGATTGAGATGATAATGAATTCGTCATTGTCTTCATAGCATAATGAGATTAATAAGTTATCTACATATTGAAGCGGGAGGTTGCAAGATCGAATTCTGGCGTAGAAAACATTTCTCAATGATGATGAATATGCTTAAAGTTCTCATTAAAGACCAAGCTGCCTAAATGCTGACTTATGAATAAATATATGTGTACATAAATGTTTGTTTCAGCGATTGAAATTTTATTTGAAATGGACTAATTTTATTCGCAAATACCCGATGAGTTTGTCCAATCAAATTTTGGTTGAATGACCATTAATTTGCGGTAGGAATTTCGTCTGCATTCCGGGGGATGCTAGCAATATCGTCCCCCACCTGTTTATGAGGTGGGTGTCTATTTCCTATACACTAAATGCAAACATTCCCAGACAACCTATCTAGACAGGTCTATATCAACGATAGAGGTATACGTACATAACGCACATGGAGAATTATCAGAATTTCGCAGGTTCGAACTCAGCATACATAAAATTCACTTGTACCTAGACTTCACGCAGAAGGTAATACTTTTTCAGGCATAGTAGATATGTTGTATATATATTGATATACTCAGCTCAATTAAATTTAATATTCCAACTAGTACTACTCGATCTAAAATTTTATTCAATTGTAACAATATTTTCAGGACTGAGCCATTCAAAAATTCTCTACGTGCCTAGACTTCACGCAGAAGGTAATATTTTTTCAGATATAGTAGATATGTTCGACTGTTCAGAATACAAATATAAAAAGACGATTATTGCATACATCTTCAACAATTATTAAGATATGTGTCGAGTATAAGTATCAGTGAATGTGAGGTGTGTTTTGTATATTCGACTCTGTAGCTAATTATTTGGAATGGTACTTACACGATTTTATTGCTGAATTTGTTTGTGAGAAAGTTAAATATTTAGTTCCTGTATTTCGTGAAGGCTATCTATTTTATCTATATACCTACTGTGATGTGTTTTTCACCTGTGTCACTATTGTAATTAGAATTTTTATAACAAAATATGTAAAAGCCCATATAGGGCGTATACAATATAATAAATAAATAAATAAAACATCACTGATGCAGAAAATATGGTAACAGGTTATTTCTTCATGTTTCATGAGTAATCTAAATTTAATTTATTACCTTCTAAGTCACTGCTAATTTCATATTGCATTTCTTCATTTCACTAACATTAGCACTATGCGGTACGTAAATGACCAACAACCAACGATTAAACGAATTACCACCCAGACAAGTGATTATCCCTTGATTAGCGCTAATGTCGCAAAATGTTTGAAAGCGGCTGGAGAAATGTTCAAGGTATTTTATATGACTTTTATCAGAGGGAGACGAAAAAGATATGGAGGATAATATCAAGTGATTAGCGAGACGATAATGACAATTAATTAAGATATCTGAATGTCTTGAGAAATGGACCCAAAGTAATTAACAAATCGACATTTTAACAGATGGTAACAAAATCTTTGTTGAAACGAGAGCTTCGAATAGATCGACATAGGAGATGGCCGCTTTAACTAGGTATACGTTATTAAAAAAAAGAAGACTAAAACAATTACATTTATAAAGAGAAGAGCAGGAGGTAATAGTAGAATCCAGAATTATAACAAATAAGACAATCATACATGATGTGTATTTAAGTATACAACAAACGAAACCAAGGGCTTTCGTAAGAAGTATTTACTTTGTGATATTCCTATTTTTGAAACAGTAACTCGTTGTTAACCTTGTTATTACAACTAAGATGCGAAAATCCTAGAATAAACTCATAATCGATCAGTATTCACCAACCTTTTATTATATAAAATCATATTTACAATAAAAACAACTGTAACCCATCTTAAAATATTTTTTAAGCTAGATTGATATACACTCGTAAATAAATTTTAAAATATCATATAAGTCTCGATTTGTAAAATCATGCTATAACAATACTGAAAAACATAATTTAAGTAAAATTATGGTTTGTTACTCCTGATTCCCTAAATTGTAAATAAACCATACTTTAAGCATTAATTGTACCCGTCTGAAGATAGCCATTACAGGCCGAAACCGGTCACGGTCAAAAATAAAAGTAACTAAGATGCGAAAATCCTAGAATAAACTCATAATCGATCAGTATTCACCAACCTTTTATTATATAAAATCATATTTACAATAAAAATAACTGTAACCCATCTTAAAATATTTTTTAAGCTAGATTGATATATACTCGTAAATAAATTTTAAAATATCATATAAGTCTCGATTTGTAAAATCATGCTATAACAATACTGAAAAACATAATTTAAGTAAAATTATGGTTTGTTACTCCTGATTCCCGAAATTGTAAATAAACCATACTTTAAGCATTAATTGTACCCCTCTGAAGATAGCCATTACAGGCCGAAACCGGTCACGGTTAAAAATAAAAGTGGAATAAAGTTAAAAAGTATATTTTCGTTAATAATTTACTTAGTGACCTGATATAATTATAATATAAACGCACATATTTGTTTTGAACCACTTCAATTTATTCTTCGTTCTTTCAACATTGTTTTTCAGAAAAAAACCCTAATTACCCCTTCCCCTTTGGTCGTTCCCACTCCAACATCTAAATATTCATCTATGTCTTATATCGTAGTTTAGTTTTAACAAAATATCCCTGAAGAAGGAAGGGTACTTCCTTAACTTATATTAAATTTAAGTGGTTCAAAATAAATGTATGCTTTTGTTCTGATAGATGTATTTTTAGAACGAAAACACCGAAAGAAAATACAGTGCGGCCTCAGAAAAGTTATAAATTGGTTGGAGGTTAGAGAAATGCTGTGTGGAAATGAAATAACGAATGTAATTTCAACATAATAAACAGGACAGAAAGAGAATACGTGGACTTATTATTTTAATAAAGTAGCACCATACTGTTAACAGATTATTTTTATGAAAACGCGACGTGAATAAACTACGTTCCGAAAACTCTGTGCTTTGCAGTGGTGGTTATACATAATGACGCAAAAGTTATCTGCAGAGGACCAGAGTCAGTACGTTCATTAGCAGATTGTAGGGAAATTCGACGGGATCAAATTTACTATTTGATCCAGAGTGTGATTTACAAACATTCATATTACGACAGCAACAAGGCAACTCGTGCGGAGTTTGGAACCAGCGTAGTGTTTCTCAAAATGTTTTTATTTGATTTATTTTCGGCAATTACTGCAGTCGTATCTAAATAATAATAATAATAATAATAATAATAAATGTTTATTCCGGTATGTGGGGAGGTTAGTGCAGTCCATATAAAATTCCATATAAAAGTCCATATAACATTCCATATAAAATATACATGCAATAGTTATAAAAAATATACAAAATATGTACAAGAGTTTTAAAAAAAAAAGTAAAATAATTATAAGACAGAAGTATAAGGTGATACATCACACATAAAACAAAAGTTAAAATAATAAAAAAAATAAATAAATAAGAATTTAATTTTTAAATTTTTAAGGTGCTGCGGCATTTACATTGTGAGGGGCCAATATATTTGTCCAGTATGCGTCGATGCTGGAGGCTGGACTGAGGCGGGCTTCCATGATGAGGATATTCCTTATTCTTTCCCTCATTCCAGCCACCCTGGATCTTATAAGGGCTGCAAAACCGGAAACTCGCCCCTCCAAAGTGGTAGATACTATCAGTACCGCCCTGGTGAAGGACCACCATTCAGAATCTTTCAATGGCTTTAGCCGTGTTTGGTGACCAGATCTGAATAGCCAGGTACTTTCCCACCTTTCTCTTTCCCTTTCTCTTTCCCATTCTCCTTTCCCCCCTCAATACCTTCAGCCTCATAACATACCCCAATTGGGGATACCATAGTCCCACTGACTCCAGACAGTTGGGAGCAGCTGGGACTCCTGTGTGGTATCACAAAAAAAATGCTTTCTTAGTAGATTTATTAAAAACAAAAAACAGTGAAAAGGAAACATAAAATTAAACATGAAAGAAAACGTTTTTATTAAGACAACGATTCTCTAGATGATCCAACAAAGAGACAACAAATTTCAAGCTAAGAAAACGATTTTTTTATGTTTTCTGACCAATCGAAGTGAAAGTAAAGTGTGAGCCCTAATGCAAGACGAATTTTTTGAATTGTACACGATCTCACACGAATCCTGTTGCTGTTCATGTTGATCCATGTGTAGCACGAATGAGACACGAATTATAGTGTTCGGGCGAGAGTTTTTCTTTTTAATTAATAGAAATGAAAAACTTAAATACCGCACAGTCATATTTTAGAAATACAATCATTTAGTTCTGTAGAAAATAAAAAAAGCACTGAGAAAGCAGTTCTCTTTCGTTAATGTACCAAAATTAAACAATTTAAAAAATAAACTAAACGATGCTTTCACGATTGTTTTTATTTTTTTATTTTGCTTTTTCCCTCCTAAAGAAAGTAAACTCGTAATTTTATTTGTACAATCTTCTAAACAGCAAAAGAGCAATATCGCCCAGAGCATCTGTTTTCGCTGTTATTTTATAGAATTCAATGTCTTTTCAAATGCAAAAAAAAATTAAACGGAGTTCTACGAATCAAACACAAAAACAATTAATAATGAAGTTCATGTTACTCGCTACTTTCCCACCCGGTATAGGTAACTACTAATGGTTACTCCTTCAGGGTGCACGTCAAGGACTCTATTTTTTTGGTTCAACGAAGCTAAGGTTATAAATGATTCTAAACCCTGAATTGTGATATGAGCTGATTAGTTCGAGTGATTGTTATTCGCTCCATCTGATGAACGTCCACACAACACAAGCGTCATGAACGTAGTCCACATGGGCGGTGTGAACGCCATGTGAACTAATCAGTGTTGCAATCATGAAATCTGCATTTCCGCTAGCGCATATACAGTAAATTCCGTCAGATTCCGTCAAAACTGACTTGGATTTCCGTCAGATATTTCGCTGAGCACTAAAATCATGAACCAAAGGCGCAACAGCTATCGAAGGGGGTGATTTTTATCACCAATCTGCCGAATTAAATTGTATTCTTTAATAAATAATTATATTCGATTCCGCCAGAAAATCCGTTATCTTTGAAAATCCGTTAGACACAAATTCTCCCGTTTGGGAGGCATTTCAATCCGCTAGAAATGACGGGAAATCCGTCACGATGGTAACACGGATGCCTTTGTGTTTGCAACAAGAATCAACAGGCGGTAGATCAGCGCGATTGCCGCACAAACGCACGTCTAAACGACGAATTCGGGCATTGTACGCGGCTTTTATCGATAGTTAATAAACCAAGAGAGCGTATGCGCAAGTGAACAATAATTCGGCCACATTCGAAATGTGCCCCGCTAGCCGTTCTCCGTTACGTGTGAAGTAGTGTTGACAATCAACAATAGATGGCAGCAATTTAATTGCAATTCATGCATCGTTCTGCTTAGTAACAGTATTCAGTTTTTTGTTTATTAATTTAGGAGATATTCTAGGAATATAGTCGCACGGATTGAACATCATTGGTTGTCGCAATATCAAAGGTGGGATTCTGCGGTTTCCGCACAGATGCCATTCTGTAGACAGAGTCTAGCTACCTGCTCGTTATTGTATCGCAGATACCAACTACATGAAACCGCATACAAGGTGAATACAAAATCTCACCTCGTATTCAAGTATTTAAATATAAACTCAACTTGCGGTGTTCCACCATCAAAAGCTGTATCAAATCAATAAAGAAATCAAAGCATTAATTCATTATACCACTGACGTCAGAATGAATATCATTTTGACGACTGGGGGCAAAGGTCAGGTGACACCCATTTTGGCACCAGCCTAGTTCCATGCCGTCCACGTTTGTTTCGCGTGATTTTGACTGCGGTAAGTAAATTATGAAACATTAATAAAAAGTCAAATTAAAAACTGGGTTTTTGTAAACAAGTCAAACCTTTTTACTTATTCGCTGTTTTACTTAAATTGGTGGCATGCCTAACTCGTCCCCCTTATTTTGGTTTCTTCTCCTTGCATTTAGGGCATCTCTATGTATTATTTGCTCTGTGGCCTATACCGACTGCCAACAAAACATATGCCCGCATCAATGAATCAAAATGCACTTGGCACCCGAAACAAAATTGATTCACCACTATAAACCAAATTGAATATGTATTTCTGTGTCTACTGCAAATGAAATGATTTACCACATGACTGAATCATGCGTACCAATTTATAAATGTTTTAAATAATTGCTTAATCGACAAAAAAAACATTATGTCATTAATTATTGAAACAATAATTATAAACTTAATAATAGTAGCATATACGAATTAAAATGTGACTACGCCGACTGCAACGCTACCTTTATGGGGCAGACGGGAAGGGCTTTCTCAACTAGATTCAAAGAACATATACGATGTTACAATAATAAAATAAATGAATAATCGCGTCCCACTTGACAACAACTTACACATAGATAGGAAGGGTCTTATTTTTTTCAGTATATAACATAATATACTCTTTCAGTATATAACATAATATACTTTTTCAGTATATAACATAATATACTTTTTCAGTATATAACATAATATACTTTTTCAGTATAAAACATAATATACTTTTTCAGTATATAACATAATATACTTTTTCAGTATAAAACATAATATACTCTTTCAGTATATAACATAATATACTTTTTCAGTATATAACATAATATACTTTTTCAGTATATAACATAATATACTCTTTCAGTATATAACATAATATACTTTTTCAGTATATAACATAATATACTTTTTCAGTCCCGATAAAGATTCTGTTGAATCTAAAACCGGTTGACGTATATACAAAATAAAAGTGGATTCATACAAAGTGTATTTCTTTTAATTCATAATGTCAATCCACAAAGTGTTTGCTTATTATGAAAATGCAAAAATTGATTCACTCGGAAATAAATATTTAATATATACGCATATATAACGGTTTCGGTTGTACCAGTGCCACTGTCGCGAGTCAGTGCAGGGAGCGGACTATGCCAGCTTCTGGTTATGCAGATATCAATGATATGAACTTGTATGGAATCCCGGCGCACGGTGATGCTTTACCATAGCAGACAGGTTAATATGTGGGATGGGAGGGGGGTTATTGGCAGGGGTGGCAGGACTACCCCTGCCAGACCTACCCCATCGACTACACCTACCATCCTTACTAAACTACTGGCAATTACAGTAGCTCCTGTCTGAATTATTATGGCATACCTGGAGACATAATAGACATTGGTGAATAATTTCCAACGAATGGGCTTGAATATATCTTATATACTTGAAAAGTATACGTGAAAATCTATTATTAGTTAATTTTTTATAGTATATTTACCATACATAATAATTATTGTAAACGGTTGGTTTTTCAAATTAAAGAAAATAAAATAATAATAGTAAAAAACAAATTTAATAACGCCATTATTAACTTAAGTTCTGGAAGTATTTTTGTTTTTATTATTGTGATAGTTGTCACAATAATGAAAAACGCTAGATAATAAAATATCTATATTCAATAGCGTCTCCCACACGTACGTTTCCGCTTGCGTTTCTCGAACTTAGCTCCAAAGCGCCCGCCGATCTGCGCGTCGATACGTCAGATCGGCCTACCGGCCGAAACGTGACGTTATTTTGGGTAAAAAAAAGTCACCAAATTTCGGCGCGCTGGCTGATTTCTCAGAGGTCGGAGCGAGGATGCGTGATACATCGTACGGTTTAAACGTTTCCCTACAGTTTTGACTATAGATATCATAAGATAGACATCGCTATGGCCATTTACCAATTAACATAATAACGTCATGTCATATTTACGACAATTGCAAATTACTTATGTATATACAGTGCAAATTTAACTAATTTATTTGCAATTATGAGTTCTAAAATTAACTAATACTGATTTTTAAGTTTCTATTATTTGCTTTTGTTTTTCCATAAGCAGTCAGTGAACAGATATAAACATAAAAAAATAAATGCGCGGCGCGCGCTCAAACTCTTACGTGTAAAGGCATAGCAAGAAAAACCTACGTATCGGACTGACGGGAGATCTGGGCGTTCGGCCTGCAGGTCGCTGCCTTTACACGTACATTTCGGCGGACGTAATGTACGCTAATTAATCGTGCCACGTTTTTTACGCGCGTCTTCGGCTTCTTCTACAATTCACTTTCGCGCCATAATAATAATTGGATGATTTGTATAACGCCGTTTTTGTGAAAAATCACCGCAAGGGCGCTGTACAAATATTTCTTAACTAATTATGTACAGATACAGAAAAACATATTTTCATATTTGTATTCCCCTTACACTCCTTTCTCGGTTCATCCGCTCCACATGCCCTAACTATCTAAGTGTTCCTATTTTAATTTTGTTCACAATCCTTTTTTTAATTCTTGCATTCTTTCCGAATTTCCACATTTGTACCACAGTCAAACATGGTTCTACCACACGGCACACACACGCCTCAGGGATCTCATTTAAATAAGGTAGGATTGGATTATGATATAAAGATCAGGACAAATACGACGCTAATAAATCCTCACTTTCCGAAATTCCGTCCTTTCACAGTTTGTAAAACGTGTGCGTAACTCAAAAATATTTTGAAAATGAGTTTTGCAATGATTTTGCAAATAGGAGCCAGTGGAAACAATATGACAAAAACGACATAGCATTCCATTGGCAAAAGAAAAATACAGCATTGAAATATAGTTTTCATGTAATTAAAAAGTTTTCATTAATAAATATCCACGGCTGTTGATTTCGTCAGCTTTTGTTTTCTAAACAATTTTATAATATTTCAAAATAGCAAAAAATGTTACAAATAAACGGATACAACAAAATATTTTAAAAAGTTCCGATAAACTACTTTTTACTAGTTTGTCAACTTATGTTTTTTATAAATTAATTAAAATACATACTTTGTTTTCACCACTTTATAAATATATAAATATCTACATGTTTCTAAAGCGATACTTTCTTCATCAGGAGTATATCGAATACTATACTATACTATACATCGAAACATGTGTATATCTGTGTATTAATAAAGTGGTGAATACAAAGTATATTATTTAATTCATTTATTAATAATGACGTCACAAAGTGAATACCAATCGATGTTTTTTTTTAAGTTAGGTTAGGTAGATTAAAATACACATGTATATGTATATCCATATCGACTTTTTTGGTGAAAGGCGTTATTTTACACTTTTTGGCAAGCAAAAATAGGCTTTGTCGTTTGAACCTCCGAGACATGAATAGTATACCCGCTATATTTACACTAAGGCCTACGTTTCTTTCCCAAATGGTGCGGAATAATAACTTTGATCAGAACATATTCGATATAAATACTTGCATACACACACATATACACATACATATTATAAAATAATAATAATATAAAAACATAAATAGAAATAATAAAACTTTTTAGAATATCAACAAAGAACTAGGTCTAACAATAATAATAAAAATAATTTCGAATAGAGTAGTGTTTTTGACACAACTCATATCTTCATTATATATAAAAAATGAATGTTTGCCCGTCTGTCTGTTTTTCTCGGAAATTAGCACAGTTTGTCCTTATTAGTGCCGGGGAGGTTTAGAGAGTAGTTAGATGAAATTTATGTAAAACTGTTGCTATAACGTATTAAAATTAGTATGAAAACGTTGAACCCGCCATGTTGTATTGAGTTTAGCCCATATCATACCACTCTGGTTAGCCACAGACTACATATTCAAAAGAAGAACGTTGTTTGGGTAGAATATTTTCAAGAATAAGTTGTTTGGGTAGAATATTTTCAAAATGGAAAACACAAGTTAGATACCGGTTTAAGAACTTTTTTATTTGGATATATTTTTTTTAAATTAATGTTTGGAATGAATTATGTTTTGTTTGTTTCATTGTTTAGAGATAGTAATAGTAGTCACACGGCATTACTTTCGCTGTCAAATCAATTATTATGGCACCCAAACGATAAGCAAGAATACACAACTACATACCTTTATTCCAAAAAAAAAACGAGCAAGGCCGGGTACACATTAGCTAGTAATAAAATAAATTTCTAATATTCAGCGAGTAATTTTTCAGTGCATTTAATATAACATATTATATTATGGGTTAGGAGAGTTACGACTGAGAGAACGAGTAGGTATTTAATTTTTTTATTTGTTCCACATTCCTTTTTTTTATGACGCTACACATCACGTGAGATCCATTATTCTCATAACAAAGTACGAGTATGTGCGATATGAAACCAAGTAGGAACTAGAGAAAACGTTATGTTAGGAATTCCCATATTGTGAAATTCTGGGAATATTCAACAGCTGGATCTGCGGCGCCAACGGTTCATTGAATTCCAATCATATTTCACGTGAAATATTTAGTACACGGTCTATTTTTTATAGCGTATCACAATGTAGGAAATATAAGAATGTTGCTACATGCAGACAAATCACAATCCAGAAGTCCATAAGGGAGTGCTGATACCAACCCTGATGTATGGCAGTGAGCCATGGAATCGTCAAAGGAAGGATGAAAGTAGAATAGAAATGAAATATCTGAGGCGAATGTGTGGTAAAACCATTGAGATCCATGTGAAAAAATGTATCAAGTTAAATGTTTTTTAGCCAAGCTATATATTTTTCAATATAATATTAAAGGGTTTCGACATTTTTGGGGAAATTAAATTAATATTTATTGATATTGAGTTTTTACAAATGTTCACACTTACGTGAGACCAAACCTGTTATAAAAACTCAGTGTACGACTGATGTAACGCTTTGAAATTTAACACAAAACTGCACTAACATCATCTGTTAGCTACAGTGGTTTATAATAGGAATTTCGGGATAATTCCATATTCAAAAAGTTTCATTATAATTCGCAAGATGGCAGACGTAGAAATGATTTTTATCTACAAAACATGAGACTCCTTTATATATTATATAATTACCTAAATAGGCATTTGAACCAATCTGATTTTGCAGTGGGGTACTATATATACAGTATAATACAGTCAATTCATCCCACGAATATAGATATAGCATATTAAAACCCACTTATAGAACAAGTTCGGCGAGAGATTCAAAAAGGTATATGAACTAAAATTTCCAAAAGGCTCCCCGTTCCATAATCGGGGGATGAATAACTTGAATGTGTTATTTTCATTGATAAAATATGCGAAAAATCAATGCTGCGCTATTAATTTTAAGAAATATTATTGTTTTTACACAGACTGTTCCTTCACGGTGTCCCCGGAAGGTAAGCAGAGAGGATAGACCGCCACACAAATCTGTAATATATTGGCACACTCTCCCCGCTTCATTCCACATCAGATTTAATAGACTTGCTCTAAGTACGAATTCGACGGCTTGAGGCAAAGGTCACGTGACACCCACTTTGGCACGAGCTTTGATTCATTATCGTCCACGTTTTTGACTGCGGTAATCAAATTTAAAAAAATACTTATAAAAAAGGGTCAAACTAAACAAAATATTCGGTTTTGTAAACAAGCTGAACCTTTTTACTTTGTTGCTGTTTTACTTAAACTGGCGGCATGCCTAGCTCGCACCCCGCCCGTCTTATTCTTCCCGTTGTATGTTAGGGCATCTCTATATATTATTTGCTCTGTACTTCATTCCACATTCACGTATCGTCTCGTACATACTCCTGTTAATCTGACTTTTGACATGACCCTTCTCAAGTGTCATGGAAAAGAAAATTAAACAGAGATAATTATATCAGAAAATGAAACATGGTCATGTGAATAAGAGTGGAGGGTTGAGTTAAGTTACATTTTTTTAAATTGTGAAAAGAGTAACTTTCTGCAATCTTTTCTTAATTCGTAGAGACAATAACCACATTGCTGGGGCAAATCCCACAATCGAAAGCTAATATTACCTGCGCGAGCCCCGCTAAATCCCACCGTTCCGCACTAAACCCTTCCATTGTCCCGCCGCAAATGCGGGAAGTGCCGCTCAGGCAATTAATACCCGCATTTAGGCGCAAAAGTAACAAAACAGTCCATTGTCAATACGGAATCCCGTTTCAAAGTGTACCCATTCAAAGGATTACCGCTGAAGAAATTATTCGAATTGGACAAAACAAAACCTTTTAATTTGTATCATTTTGTATTGCAGAATGGATTACTTATGATAAATAAATAATCAGACCATGTTAAATTATATCGCCATTTAGTTAAAACATCACTTCAATGACGAATAATTTGTGATCGCAAGCATGTTCAACCGCCCGTCATTTGGGTTATTATTCAAAAAGTAGGTAAAAATACATCGTTTTTTTTCATTAGATTTCGCAATAACAATACGTGTGATATACTAAACGAGATGACGCAGGAACAAACTTGACGTATACGAATGTTTTGTGGGTTTTGGGTATAGCTTTTTATTATACCTGAACGTACGTGATACGGCTTGTTGCGTTCGGGCGATAATATAGCGGCCGTATCACGTACGTTCGTATGGGTAGGGCGGTTAATTCGTCAATTATTGCAGGTTGTATATAGATGTTTGACACACCCCCATGATAACATAAAAATATGAAGACGAATAATCGCTGTTAAAGCTGGTACAAAATTCTGATTGTTTAAAATTATTATTACGGACTTCAATAAGTGTAAAATCACTATGTGGTCATTTTGAATAAAATGAATAATAAATGTTTTTATAAACTAGTATTTAATATATAAATATCAACATGTTTTGGAAGCGAAGCTTCTCCCTTCAGGATACACACAAAAAAAAAGAGAAATAATTAACACAGAAAATTAATAACGTAAGAATAGACAAATTACAAAAATAAACAATAAGTGATGATAGTAGGTAAGTATGTAATTCACTAAATGTAAAATATTTGAGAAAAAAAAACTATTATTTTTTATAACAAATTACATTAGAAATTTATAAAAAATAAAATCAAGGAAATAACAAGATATAAAATACCGATATATTTTATTTCATATTCATTTTATTGCTACGGAGTTTGAAATGTTTCTGTATATAATAATATTATATAGATATGTCGACCCCTTGGAATGACAAGGTTCCATCTGACATGGCAATGTCATGCGATAATGTGCTATAGAGAAAGCAACTTTAAGGCTCATTATCGCATAACATTGGAGTGTCAGATGGAACCTTGTTATTCCGAGGGTTCGATGTATAGAAAATGCACTCGATTATTACTTATTACGAACAAAGTGGGAACAACAGATTGGAAGATACTCTCAGTATTGCCCTAGTGAAAGTCCACCATTTAGTATCGAATCGGTGTTTGAAATGGCTTTAGCCGTATTTGGTGACCATGTCTGTATAGCTACGCACTTTTCAACCTTTCTATTCCCCACCCCATATAGTCCCACTGGCTCCTTGACGCTTGGGACCAGTTGGGACTCTGGTACGGCATTAAAAAAAAAACTTTACTTTATTTTTTCTTCACTCACCATATTATCCGTATTATAACATTTTAAACTAGTCAACTGTATTTATGTTAATAAAGAGAAAGAATAAACAAATAGACAAATTACACCACGTTTCAAATCACATATAATTTTCACTTTCTTCGCGAATTGTTGGGCACTTTATTTTATTAACAGACGTGTTTTCTATGTAAGGGTTTGTTTCTAACTGACTGTAATTTTGTTTTAAAAAGTTTCTTTAAATATTTAAGCAAAGTTACTGTTTGAAGAATGCTGAGAAATCCCGAAAAGGCGTGGCAATTGCAAAGCCATCAGTTAAGTGGTCACCAATGCAATTTTAACGAGTTTCTAGTTAAACCATAATATTAGTTAGGTCATTATCTGGGCCGTAACCCGATGCAGTAATACACATTTAGTCACCTCATTGTGTTTGTGCATTATTCCTTGAATTAAGGGCTGCACGAGCAATTAGGAATGTTTGTAGGGTTTCAGTTGGTCGGTATTTATTTTATTTTATTTAAGTACACAAAACAGGCAATATGCCCAAAACTTAAATACACGAATGTTTACATAGCAATAATAATCAATAAGTACAATAAACGACACCAAACATTATCGCAAAAATGGTAATAAGAATGAAAAAGAAGTGAAAAGTCGAAAACATATTATAAAGTAGATGTATAAACTAACTCCTTATTGTCACTTGTGCTGATGGTACACTGATTTGGTACTTAATATAGGGCATCATCACATTATTAGCTTGACATTAATGGTCTTTTTTTTTTAAATTAATTAAATGTGTAATTAAAAATGTTTATTTCATTATTAGAGCAGTGTATAGTATTGTAATATCTTAATATCCACGGTAAAGGAGAGAAATAACAATTAATATAAAAAAATGTCTTTTATCCTCCTTGATAATTTTCTTGATGATTTTTAATAAAATGTTTGGTGTATCAATTGATGCATGCAAAATTTTATAAAGGAATACATCAGAAATTTTACATCAGAATGACAGAGATTATAGTTTATAATGCGAAATTCGATCATTGTACTTTCCAAATTGATCAAATAAAACTTCACAATATGTAATCACACGGGTTAATTTTATCTGTATGGATTCCATTCTGTAATTACGAATCTCGTAATTAGAAGACCAAATAATGGATGCGTATTCCAAAATACTTGGCACAATCGATTTATATAATGTTGTTATTAATTCTACACTTTCAAAACATTTTGTAATTCGTAGAGTTAATCCTAAAATTTGTGATGCACTTTTTGAAATAGTATTTATATGTTTATTGAAATTAAGTGACAAGTCAAATGTCACCCCCAAGTCTTTGGTTGAAGTTCAATAAAGCGACGTTATTTATGTGATACGTAGTTAAAAAAAAATATTTCTACTCTTTGTGAAGGAAATTGCAGTGCATTTTCATTAAAATATAAATCATTAAGTGGACACCATTCATGAAGTGAATACAATTCTCTTTGCAAATATGTACAATCTGCTATTGATGTGATTTTTTTTTATATAGCTTGAGGTCATCGGTAAATAGGAGATATTTTGAACATTTAATTCCTAGTACTATGTCGTTAATAAAGATTAAAAACAGCAAGGGTCCAAGATGAGAGCCCTGTAGAATTTCCGATGTTGCAGTAAAAATATCTGAGGACTACCCCCCTATAACAACTTTTAGTTTTCTTTCGGTTAAGTAACTATCACACCATTTTAGAGTATGTCCATTTATGCCAAACCTTTCCAGCTTCTTAATTAGTAGCGATTGATTTAACTGGTCGAATGCTGTGCAAAAATCCGTGTAGATGGCATCCACTTGTATTCGGTTTTCAATGTTATCGCGTATGTATTGGGAGTAATGAGGTTTGTTGTAGTGGAACGCCGAGGGAAGAAGCCGTGTTGCTCGATTATAATACATTTACTTACGAGAGTGAATAGACAGTCATATATTATATTGACTCGAATAACTTTCCCATGCAGTGAAGTTGATAAATGGGTCTATAATTTTTGGTATATCACTCTTACAACCTTTCTTAAAGATGGGAGTTATAAAAGCTGTCTTCCATTACGTAAAGCTCATCCTTGTTTTGAAATTTGACATTCTAACCTCAAAACTGATCAAAACCAACCGGCCATAAATTTGGAGCGTTTTGGCGGGCTTTGAAAAATTGAAACTTTCAAAATTATTTTACCTATAAAAACTAACTTAAAAAAAAATTAAGTTTGAATGTTATTGTTGATAAAAAAAATAGGATTGGAGTTCGTTATTGGTGACTATTGTTCAATACGTATAGTGGTTGAAATGTGCAGATTAGATACCCATGATTTTTAGGGGAAAAGTGGTGTGATTTTGGGTGAAAGTGGTATTATTTTTTTGAGAAATTCGGGTTATGATTGGGAAAAGAGAGTCATTTTTCAACAAAAAGGGTGGTATATTGTAACAAAAATATTATCATGTTTTTTTTTGTATACTCGTATTGCTAGAAAAGAGGCCTATGTTTTTCCATATTAAAAAAAGTTTTCATATAATTTATTTTTTTTAAACAGAAAAAATAATGTGAGAACGCGGCATTTTCGATATGAAGTTAGTTACCTTCCATTTTATGGCTATTCAAGCTAGTCAAAACCATACACTAAGAAATATTTAGAATATACAATATTGCTTTCTTATTTAAAAAAAATCGAAAACGCAAAATTTTCAAGGATGTACTTATTATAGGTTCTCTTTGCCAGTGGTGACGGCTGCATTCAGTCCTCCAATAACCAAAGTGCGTGTATTCATTGTTAAAACCGTAATGTGCAGAAATGCATTTTAGCAGAAATAAGAGACAACGCACAAAGAAAGAAGAAAGGGGTAAAAAAACCAACTCAATATACTAAACTTATATTCTTTTAACTTATATTCTTTAAACTTTTATACTTTATATTTTAAATTTTTACATCTCATTTGTAATTGATTATTATTCTACACTCATTTAAATAATGCAACATACTTAAAAAAAAAAAAAAAACAATTTTTTTGTTGTTGTTTTTCTTAAATTTACTTTATGGATTCTTTTATATTCTTTCATGTATATGTATATTAATATGAACTAATCTTATCAATTTGACTGTCCTAAAACGGGATTTGCTAGTTGGACAGGCAAAGCCTTCTGAAATATTTCTGTAAAATAACGTGTGTTTCAAATAAATATTATTATTAAATCTTACCACTGAAACATTAAAAAAGACTGATGATTTACTCTAGTAGTAGGTATTTGTTTTTTTCTGAGCAGGTTCGTCAATAAAGCGTGTTTTCTAAACTAATATGAAATCTACCTTCATATTTCATAATTACAGCAAATTAAGTAAAGTAAAAACACGATCAAACTCTAGCAACTGTGTGCAGACCAGTTGTACTTAGATTCGAGTTGTATGATGAACAACTTTCTTGTAGGTAATCGGAGAGTTTCACGACATAGAAAGTGAGTGCTTTATCGAGTTCGATATCATTACCAATTAATTAAATAAACGGCCTTTAATGGGACAAAATCAATAGAAAGGCGAGCATCCGAAGCGTCTGTTGTTAGTAATTAATACAGGCGTTGTTAGTAAATATTTATTAATTTACTAGCCGATGTGTACCCGGCCTTGCTCGAGATGTTTTTGTTTTGAATAAAGTTATGAAGTTGTGAATTCCTACTTGCCGTTTGTGTGCCATAATTGATTTGACAGCAAAAGTAATGCCTTTTGACGACTATTACTATCTCTAAACAAAGAAAAAAATTGAACATTTTATTTCATTCTAAACATTTATTTTTTCAAAATATATCTAAATAAAAAAATTCTTAAGTAGGTACCTAATTGTGTTTTCCATTTTGGATATTCTACCCAAACAAACCTTCTTCTTTTGAATGTGTAATCTGTGGGTAACCAGAGTGGAATATGTATGGGCTAACCTCAATACAACATGGCGGGTTCAATGTTTTTTATACTAAATTTAAAACGTTTTAGAAACAGTTTTATGTATTGGATTTCATTCAAACTACTCTGTAAACCTACCCGGCACTAATAAGAACAAACTGTGCTATTTTCATCGAAACCGGTTAAGTAATTTTTGAAAGACAGACAAACATTCCTTTTCATATATAGATTTGCGCACGTTCCAGAGTGGAAGATACTCTCAGTATCGCCCTGGTGAAAGACCACTATTCAGAATTGAAACGTTGCTTGAAATGGCTTTTAGTCGTGTTTGGTGACCAGATCTGAATAGCCAGGTATTTCCCCACCTTCCTCTTTCCCTTCTCCTTCCCCACCTTAATACCTTCAGCCTTACAACATTCCCCAATTGGGGATGCCATATTATCACTGGCTCCAGACGGTTGGGAGCAGTTAAGAGACTCTTGTGCGGTATTCATATAAAAAAGTCACTTTTTATGATTCACAACCATAAATAACAAGCATCATTAAAGAAAACGTATTATCAATTGAAGAATTAGAATGTACTAACTGCACACCCGAAATTGCTTCTTCCGCAGCGATTCAAATATAATTAGATCAATACTAATAGTAATGGTTAAGAATTGACACTGTTCACATGAACAGTTTTGCTTGAGTATGGATCCTCTGTTACATCTTTAAAAGTTTCGAATCAATTACTATTCATAAGATAAACACATACATTTATTTTAAACCACTTCAATTTAATGTAATGATCGACCGGTTTCGGAAGTACCGTTCCTCCGTCAGGACTATATTAAACTAAAATATGAAATACCATTCACCCCGCACGATAAAAAATAAATGCTTTATTTGCAACGAGGGTAGGATTGAAGGGGTTGTTTTAATAGAAAAAGCCTTATATTTTCCGGACAAGGTTTTCAAATTGAAACATCATCAGCATAGGTTTATTGACATGGGGGAGGAAGTGGTCCACTCACGCGGGCTGCAGGAGGCGTAGACCGGAAGTGGGAATAGCCGGAAATGGCCGCCGTTTCCGGTACAAACCTCCAAACACCTGCCAATTACTTGGCGATAAAGAAAAACTTGATTTGTTTGATCAATGATGGAAGATAGATTAAGAGACTGGACAGTGAATTAGTTGGATAGTTTATTTTTAATCCAACTAACACGACTGATAGTCAAGCGCCCTATCCACAAAATTATCAACCACCAATATTATAGACATTTTAAAGCTTCATAGCTCATGATAGAAATGAGTTTGAGAGTTGAAAATAAATGAATTTACCAAAAAAACTGTATAAATTTCAAGACGCCAGAGGTAACAGATCGAGAGTTTTTGCGACATTATACAATCAGATTTAAATGACAGACGTTCTTATTCATGTAATAGATAGTACAGATATTATTCTCCTTGTCCTACTCGGGTTGGGAACCCATCGCATCGACAAGGCGCCTCCCTGTTCCGCGCTACGTGAATGGCATCCGTCCATAGTAGATCCTTTTCCCCGCACATCCACTGGAGTTACTTTTCCCACCTGTGTCTGGAGTGGCCACTGGACGTCTTTCTTCTGGAATAGCATTTCCGCCATTCTTAATACGTGCTCAAGCCACCTCAGTTGCGACTTTTCTGTAAAGAGAAGCCGCGGTGGTTCGATGTTTAGCTGCTCTCGGAACATCGAGCTTCTTATTCGATCCCATTTTGTGACTTCTGCAACTCCTCTCAAAAATCTCATTTCGGAATACATGCGATAAATCATCTATTTAATAAATAAAACCATTTTTCTGGCACCTGAAGCCTTTTAAGTTTCCGACATTCAAAATGATAGGCTGGAAAAATAATTAAAAAATGAAATAAATGTTAACATGGGTCCCATAATGCGAGTATTTGCATTTTCAAATACTTAATTCCATGATGTTGCTCTCATCCCTGTTTGGTCGTTTAGTTCGCCTCTACAGTCCCCTACCCTTTATCCCTCTGCTGCCTGCCGAAGTCCTGTTAAGTGATTGCGCGCGATTAAAGCCTCGGGGGCCAATTGTAATCACAGATCGTCCGTCAATCATTTAATTGAAGGCAGATCATCCCCTTCATCCCCCGTGCCGCGAGGGTAGTACGAGTATCATCTATCAAAATCTAGTACTTCAGATAGAACCAAAATATTTAAAAAAAATAATTGCCGTAAACCAATCATAGCAATTACATGGCACTGACTCTAATTTCCGAGGAAGGATGAAAGTAGACTGAATGCTGTAGAAATGAGATCTCTGAGGCGAATGTAAGTGTAATGAGTAAGATTAAGGACGCTTAGATGGTTTGGGCATGTAGAGCGAATGAACGAAGAAAGTAGTGTGATGAGAACAAATAATGCGAATGTGACAAGTGAATCAAATACTTGAGACGGGCCAAGTCAGATGTTGGAATAACAGAAGAGAATGTATGAGACGATGTATGAATGGGGATGAAGCAAGAAGTATATGCCAAGATCGAATTGTTTGGTGATCCGTCCTATTTGCCTACCCCTGCGGAGAAATAAATGGGTTAGTTAGACTCAGTTAGTTAGATTTCAGGCCCTGACTTAAAGCGATAGATAATAGATAGCATTCAAACTAATAAAGTAATGCGTACTTATTAATAAAAATCAGAGAATTTAACCGGTCTAACCATACGAACGTATGTGATATGGCCGCTATATTATCGCCCGAACGCAACAAGCCGTGTCCCGTACGTTCAGGTACAAAAAAACTATACTTGAAACCCAAAAAACATTCGTATACGTCAAGTTTGTTCCTGCGTCATCTCGTTTAGTATTTCGAGGTCCGTTGAAGCCAAAGGATGTATTCGGGTATTTTCGTCTCTCCGATACAAGTTAAGTAACTAGTCAGTGGTACTCTACATAAAATCCGATGTTTTTTTTACCTACTTTGTGAATAATAACCCAAAGGACGGGCGGTTAATAAGCTTCCCTCGTAAAAATTCTTCCCAATGTGTAGGCTATATTTCGTTTGACACTTTGAAAAGAGAATATGAAAACATTGCGATATTACAGCGGATTTTACTCGGCGTATGGGTAAACAACGGGACGTGCAGCTTATTATTCTAACATAAACATTTGTATGAACGGCGCCAATCTGCATGGAAGAGATAATTCAATTCAAGTGGAGGCATATTCTGCTAAAATAATTAATATAATATCACATTCACATTTAATATTTCTTAAAACTTTGCATTACTGAAAAATAAACAATGACCTGCAAAACGTGTACGCATATCTCTATACGTGAGAATGAACGTTTGTCTATCTGTCCTCGATTTTGAGGAAAATTACTGGATCGGTTTCGCTGAAAATAGCACAATTTGTTCTTTTTTTGTTTGTAAGTTTTATTTATTATGTACTTTTGCTATTTTTGATTTATTAAATTCGCTACCGGTTTCGACACAACCGTGCCATTGACGAGCGTTCTTAAAACTAACTTAAATTAAACAAGTACAGAAACAAAATTAGTCACCATCAGGTGATGTTAGAGGTAGTGATGATTTGGAGTGGGTGGTGGGGGGGTGGGGGGGGGGAGGCTACCGGTTGTGTCGAAACCTATAGCGAATTTAATAAATCAAAAATAGCAAAAGTACATAATAAATAAAACTTACAAACAAAATGACTAGAAATTGCTATATAGTGAATGCCGAAAAAATACAAGAAAACAATTTGTTCTTATTAGTGCCGGGAAGGTTTAGAGAGTAGTTTGAATAAAATAAAATATGTAAAACTGTTGCTATAACGTAACCCGCCATGTTGTATTGAGGTTAGCCCATAGATATACCACTATGTTTAGCCACAGACAACATATTCAAAAGAAGAATGTTTGTTTAGTTAGAATATTGTCAAAATAGAAAACACAAGTAGGTACCTACTTAAGAACTTTTTTATTTAGATATATTTAAAAAAAATGAATGTTTAGAATGATATAATTTTTTTTAATGAATTTCTATTTGTTTCTTTGTTTAGAGATAGTTACGTTCGTTGTTAAATCAATTATGGCACCCAAACGACAGGTAATAACTCAGAACTTCATTCCAAAAAACTAAATAATCCCAAGCAAGGCCGGGTACACATCAGCTAGTCGGTAATAAAATAACTTTCTGATTAGAATATACCATTTCACATGACAGTAATTTTGTCAGCTTCATGCATATAGCATAGTTCTACAGAGAAAAAAATTCATAGAGGTGCCCTAACACGAGAGGGGAAGAAACCAAAATAAGAGGGGCGGGGACGAGCTAGGCGTGCCGCCAATTTGAGTAAAACAGCAACTAAGTAAAGCGGTGCGGTTTGTTTAGAAAAATCAAATATTTAGTTAGTGTTAAGTTTGACCGATTTTATAAATGATTTGTAATTTACTTACCGTAGTCAAAATCACGCTAAACAAACGCGGACGGCAGTGATGCCAATTTAGGTCTCACGTGACCTTTGCCTCCAGCCGTCGAAATCCTATTCTATTAATTCTGACATCAGTGCATAGTCCCCTGTTCCCACTTATATTTCATTTGAAAAGGTCAACCAACACAGAAGTTTAATTAAATTGAGTAATTTTATTTTTACACCAGAAATGATTAACTACTTTTTGTATACGCTTACATCATTTTCAGATCTCCCAATTCGTAATATCGACTGTGATTAGAAAAAAGGTAATAACCCTCAAAACTATAATTGTACAGGAGAAGTAAAAAAGTCACAAGAGTGAATTTTTTTATAATAATAAAATGTATCATTTTATGATAATGAAGAGGCTGATGGTTATCATTTCGAGTTTGTATGAATGAAATTTAGGACACCATTTAAAAAAAATGGAAACAGTATTTTACTACAAATATATATATATTTTTTTTTATGAGCCGATTCTCTTTTCCAGGACGTTTGGTGAATGGGCAAGATAACATTTATTTTAAAAAAATCATTTTCACATAACATGTGGGTTACCGCCTTTTCATTAGACACAGTCGATATTTTTAGATGGTTTTGCCACAAATAGGCCTCATGAATCTCATGTATATTGAATTTAGCTGGGTAATTTACAAAGTTTAAATAAAATCGGGAAACAGTTGTGAAAAATCTTAAACACGAAGAGGATATTTTTCTATATTCGTAAAATAAAAGAGGTTGCGTGCATTCCAGTAATTACGATTTAAAAAAATATTTGAACCATTGCATCGAATGTTGATTAAATCTTGCACATTGTAAACACATACATGTACAGGCGATGAATTTCGTTGATGGAAATATAATATTTGTTTGTAAAATAAAAGCTGTTGCGCGTAACTCGGTAATTTTGATAAATGAAACCCATTCAACCATAGTAGAATAGACCCGCAGATCAAATCTTGTAAATTGTAAACATACACATGATGTAACAAAACAAGACACACAAAATAGCGCACAGTGGTCCAATTCCAAAATAGAGCGCCAAGATCTTCCGGGGAAGCTAGAAAATTCCACGTTTTGGAAAGAATAATGATTTCTTGAGTTTATTTTACTTTATGCAAACGTGAAGTGTGTTTGTTATTTCGAGGATGCTTAAGTGGACTGATGCTATTCGAAGGAGCGAGACATTCCATGGATTTGACCATTCTGGAGTAATTCGAGGAGCGAACACTCTAAAGTATGGCTGATGACTTGTAAAGAGGAGAGGTTGCGAGGATGGTATCGCCTTAGCCTCTTGAGTTAATTTTGAGAAGCAGTTATATAGGATCAGATAAAACTAAGCATACTGAAAATACGTAAGTAAACATCAGTAGTTTAGTTATAAAGGGTGTTTATTACGTTCTTTCCGAAAAAGCTGGACCGCGTAGGAGTTTAGACATATCCCTTAATTGATATTGAAGTTTTCTCAGGGCCTATTTCATGTTTGGGGATGTCACATGGAAGGTATTTTTTAAGAAGAGGGAGTAAGCCGGGTCTAGAAGGGTGAAGTTGTAGAAGGAAGGAAATAAAAAAGGCGACAAATTATTTTATAGCCGAGCTGTTGAGCAAAAGAACGCAAAATGGTTCAAATGTGGTTAATGTCAACAATGGTGAATTATGCGCACATATTCTGACTGTGCATTGATGGCTAAGAGAACAGTAATCTTCGAAACAAACATAGGATTTCAATCGGACGTCTATAATCCAAAGATTCTGAAACCGCCAAGAGAAGGGAATTTAGGAGACCGAATACCCGTTTTAGTAAAACAAAGAATATTATCAGAGGTGTCAGTTCAACAGCAGCTCGCATTTGTACAAGATAAGTGTTATATATTAAAAACATTCCACAGCGTTAAATGATATACGCAGTTAGCTTTGAGTAAAGACGTTTACAAGGAATCAAAAAGCAATCGATGAAAAAAAATATCCCGTCAAAAAAACCGCTGGTTCGACAAGATAACAAATTTGGCGGAAATACGTAGCAACGCACAGTGTGAAACCGTAAACAGCTGATGAGTAGAAAGCAAAAAAAAAAAAGAAACTTATTTAACGTTGAAAAATCGGTTGCCCCATGTTTGAAAATCATTCGCATTTGTATTTAATATGCTCAATTAAGTAGAAGCATGCCGTCTGAGTGTAATCTAAAAATAAATTACACCAAAGTGAAGGTCGCTGTGTTTGCAAGTTTACATCGGCCATATCTACAGCATGCTATTATACTATAGTTTATAGCAACATACAATAATTAACTCTCCGTGTGTATGTGACCAACTACTCTTTATAATATGTATCAGCTCTTCCGTTCCGGCCGGTCATTATGTGTTATATTTTTTCAGTGAATTGCTCACGAAGTAAATTACATAGAAAAAACGAACAATCCGAGAAGTCTGAACTAGAACAGGCTGTCTAACGACTTCCCACGATCTCTGCATTCCTGGTACCTTTGTGCGCTTTATAGCCTATTTTCACTATAATATAAAAATACCACGAGTGGATAAACATTAGAAATTTTTTGCTTCAGATAAAAGAACCATAAAAATAATAATTATTTATTTTTTCCTAAATAAATGTAGAATTACCTTGAATATAAAAATAAAACATTTATTAAAATATTAATTATTAATAAAATTAATAAAAAATATTTTATGTAAATAAAACAAACACTTTGTTAAGAATCACGAATACATATTATTTTTCGCCAACAGTTTCGCTTAGCTTTACCTAACTCTAGCTTCGTCGGGGCAAATATAATAACTAAAAAGAAGTTTTGGTAATAATATGATATTCGCACCACAAAGTAGTGGTGGGCGAAGCGGCTCGATTTAGTGAGCCGGATCACTAAATCAGCTCTTTGTAGTGTACCGGTTCGGTGATCCGGCTCGTTTGAACGACGGTTTGCGTCACCCCGCACCATGCCCTCTACCTCGCTCCCTTGGCCCTCCTAAAGACGTCCTTAAGACGCTCTTACACGATACTTTTTTCGTCCAGTTTTCATGTGGATTGTCTTTACAGAGAGCTAATTTAGTGATTCGGCTCACTAAATCGAGCCGCATCGCCCACCACTACTATAAAGTGATTGTTTCTTATGATTTTTTTTTTCGTAAACCACCGTTTAATATATAAATATCAGCATGTTTAAAAAGTGTTAATAGTCAATTAAATATTAAAAAAAAATGTTAATAGCTCTCTCTTAAATTTATTTTCACATTAATACATATATTTGGAACCAATAAAAACAACCATTACTATTTTATTATTTATACCTTGTTATTTTCTTGATTTTATTTATACTCAAAAATAAAAAATAATTATTTTTTTTTAAATTTCTAATATAAATTTATTCGTTAATATTTTTTAATATAAAAAAAAATCAATCGTTTTAACACTTTTAATTAATTACATACCTATTTTCATCAGTTGTTGTTAATTTTTGTTTATGTTTGTAATTTGTGTAATTTGCCTTACATTATTATTTTTCTATGTTTATTATATATCTATGCTTGTTATTATTTCGTAGTAAATTGTGTATCCTGACGAGAGAAGCTCCGCTTCCGAAACACGTTGATATTTATATATTAAACAGTGATTCACACAAAATATTTCTTATACTTTTTTGGATGTTGAAGCTTTTTTGACAGACTTTTTTTCTGTTAGGGGGTGGATTCAGCTCATTTAATCGTAAACATTAAGAAGAAAACTTGATAATTTTAAAACCCTGAATAAGGATTGTGCTGATCAGAAACCGGTCGGTCTACATATTCGATAAAGTGGCATTGAAACGGCAAGAAATACTTTTTTTTTTAAAATTTATTAACATTTTACAAAAAAAAAAAAAATACAATGCAAAAAGTCCCGATAAACTACTTTTTTTGTAGTTTATCTAACGGGAGCTTGTTATTCAAAACTCAATATTTACAGTTAAGGTTACAAAATATGATATAAGCCACTGTACGTGTCTGCACTAGCGATGAGTCGTTCTTGAACGAGCCGTTCATTTGTACCGGCTCATTTTGATTAGCCGTGAGCGCACGACTCCTGGTAAACCGTACCACGGCACAATTGAACTATGACTCTTTTGACAAACCTTGGAACTACTTAAGAAATATTGTTTATTTATATCTCAGCTGTTTGATAGTATTATTACGCATTTCTACGATGACGCTTCATTAAATATGGTCCTTTGTTCTATTTTTTTAAATATAAAATCACGTTTACGCCTCTAACTTCTAATTAATGTTTGGCGCCATGATGCATCTCAAAATATTTTTCGTCTAGAGTGCACACATTCCTATGTAGAGATAAAAATAATTACCGCATTAACACGTACAGTACGTAACCGGTGCATGACCGTCTGGCATCTGGACGTTATGTACCTAAACCTATACGTTAGAAACTGGAAGCTGTAGGAGCTGTGAGTCATATGAACTGGAGTATGAGCTCATGAACTGGGAGTACTATGAGCTGAGAGTCGCGGGAGCCACGGGCGTCTTTTAATATGTCCCGGCTCTTAAATGAGCCGTCGTTCATTTGAGTCGTACGAAAATATTGAGCTGGTACCATGACTCCCGCTCTTAACAAAATGAGTCATGATCCATAGCTGGTCTACACTGCCGATGGATGGGAATATATCTTTATTCGTAAATATCTCTCTTTCAACTGATTTTTCCAACTGAGATATATCGTATTAAAAAATTACAGAACACGGTCCCGGAGAAAGCTTCAAAACTAAGTGGCACAAAACTATTACCAATCTGATACTCATCCAAATCAATAGAGGGTATTGATTGATCTCCGATAACGCGTGTGTCGTCACATTTTGTATAGACTATACGGTACCTAAGCGATACATTAACCATTGACTAGCGGCAGGATTCCCCGAGAATAAAGCCCGGACTTGTGAATCGTTTTACAACCGGGGAATAAAACAAGCGATAAAAAAATACCCGAAGAGTATTTGGTCCGCCCTAGATTGAAAGGAAAATCGGGGATTGTTTTTTAATGGGAGGTTACAGACTTTTATGACATGATCGTGATCCGTTTATTGATACTGTGAAATTAGAGTAGATTATCTTAACACAGTGGTATCTCGATTATCCGAGGATGGATAGTAAATACGTATTTTTTGGAGAGTGGGTTAAATTGGATTTTAATGTTATATCCAGACGGGTCGGCAAATGGAGTAAATATTTGCTTAAAAATAATGTAAATTCGAAGACAAGCGTGTTCACATAAATACAGAGTTTAATTGGAGCTATAGTCTGGGTATTGTGATGTCGATTATTATATGCGATAGATCTTATGAAATGAATTTACAACGAATGTGCTAAACAATGTTCTTAAAAAAATGTATACACAATATATACATGGTGTCCGGAAACTAGTGGTACAAGCAGAAAACTGAAGAATCTCAATCTACGTCGCATTTGGAGTCGATTATGTGGTATAACTTTTTTGATTTGGGCTTCCGTTTTCGAATAAATGGACTCCAAAGTTGGAATTTTTTCGGCAATGTTCGCAAAAAAATCGATCTCTACGGGGTTACTATCAGCTGTTTATCGGATTGTCTTGTAAAATGCGTCGAAGCGTAGACCCGGCTCTAAATTTTTTTAGGTTCTCTGTGTAGATTCGCCAGTTCCCCTCTTATATCACTAGCTTCCGGACACCGTGTGCGTCAAAAAAATTAAAGCTCCATAGTTCAAGATGGAAATGATGTTTCTTTATGAAAAAAAGTTGCGTTGTCCAAAAATTTCCAAACCGCAAAGCTTCGCAAATTTCATGATTCGAAAAACTCACAGTTCGATAGTTTTGCCGGTTCAATGTTCATACAAACAGATGTTATGTTTTATAGTGAAGAATATAATATCTAAACATTTATTCCCATTTTAGGGTAGCGATTGTATACACTTACACGATAAGTTAAGTGATAAGGAGGTGAAGAAATAATTTAATTTAAATGAATCGTAAATAATTCAAAGAGTGTAATAAAGTACGACTGAAATTGAAAAACTGTGCCTCCAAATCCGATCTTACGCGAAGTTCGACGAACCAGAGATAATCTGGAACCCTCTTTTTTTTCTTATTCGTCTCTTTTTGTTCCGCCACGTGCCGCCGATGTTTTCTTATGGGCCTCTTTCAGCCGGTCTGAAGTCTGTTGGCGTCTAGAGTGTGGAAACTGACGACTCTCAAGCTGACAAGGAGATTTATAGATTCTTAATTCGTAGGTCCTCATTTTCTGATCAGCTGTTCTGTGTTGTGCGTTATGGGCTAGCTCTAATTTCGGCCGGGAGATAAGTCGGGTTTATCAAAGAGATAATCTAGGTTTATTCGCCTTTGGCCGCAGCGTGATAAAGTGGTGTCATCTTGTTATATAAAGAAGCTCATTCATGGATCAGATGAAAGATATAAATCGAAAAATTTCACGGAGACTTCACAAATATAATATAGACACCGAATAGAAATTCCCTGGAGCTGCGATGAATACCGATTTGAAAGAAAATTGACAATTTTTAATTTTATTTATTTAGGTACAAAGGTTGTAAACATTTTTAGTATATATATAAATTTATTTTTATATTCAATTATATACATATTTGAATACATGTATATAAATTTATGTATATTGTATATATAGCAAAAAATCCCACATAGGCAAGGCCAGTGAGTTAAATTAACTTATCTTTTAGTCCCATTCTTAATATTTTTCCAATAAATCGCTCTGTTCTTCCCGGAAATCCTACAATTACCCCTACCCATTTGCTTACCCCCCACTCCAACACCTAAAATTTATATGTCTTGGCAATATTCTATTTCATAAGTTAGTTTTAATATTCTCCTGATGAAGGAAGGGTGCTTCCAAAACTGGTAGAGTTTTAATAAAATAAAAGTGGTCTACAACAAATTAATGTGTTTTTTATTGTAAATTATGGCGAGCCACAGAGTTAATGCTTTTTACAAATATGTACTTTTTTTGTAGTTTGTCTAACGGGAGCTTGTTATTTAAAACATAAAATTTAGAGACAAGGTTACAAAATATGTAAAATAAAAATATATATATAAAATAAAAACACAATATATGAAATAAAAACAAAGAAATAATTGTATACTTATGGTGAAACTCATGTAATGTTTTCAATTTTATTAGGTAATAAAAATGAAAAAAAATAATGAGATTCATCACAAGTACCTATATAGATATAATATAAATATGTCGAAGGCGAAAGACCTGTCACGCGGAATAATAATTACCTAGCAGAACTTTTTTTATATATACACCGTTTTCTAAATTGAATAATAATAGGTATTTATATATTTTTCACAAATTTTTCCCATTTAGATCAGTTTGAGATTGGGTAATAACTAGAAGATACATATGTAAATTAACACATATAGTCTGACATCTAAAAGTAGAGAAAAATTGAGGACGCTGCGATCACTTATTGTTTGGGAAATATTCAACGTCATTTTAAAATTACTGTGGCTCTGAGTGGTAAATAATTAATTAGTATGTAGACAAATGAAACATTTTTGTTACCTCTTAAACTTTTTTTATTAACATGTACGGTGAGAAATTTTGGGACGATAAAAACATATATAATACATACTCTTTGTTTAGAATATACTTGTAATATGTAAGAATGTACATTATTCTTTAAATAAAAATAATAAAACAAATGAAATAACAATGAATACATTGTGTGTTTTACAGTAGTAGAGAAGTCGAATCACAGAATTCCAAAAGGAGCGAACATCGGTTTTTGTTTTTGATATAAAGTGTGTACGCAGCGCATCTAACCCAACGAAAAAAAAGTATCGCCAGGGAAAGATCACTAAATCATTTTTAAAAAATCCGCAAATGAATAGGGTTAGTGCTTACTTTGTAAATAATTCTCAAAGTTCGTGTATTTTTTAAATTACTCTGGGTGAGAAAGGGTTAAATACTGCAAGTAGAGCACACCTTTTCCGTTCCTTTGACCGTCCATTGTTTTGTTGTCATTTTATAAGCCTAGAAAAAAATAAAGTATTAGACCTAAAAAAAAAGTTTAAAATGCAAAATCTTCTACTTACGAACCTTTCTTGCGATGTTGTCGTTTTGCTCATTGTTATCCCGCAATTTCAGACTTGTCGCCCGCTGCACAGGGAGCGCGTGATTTCGGTGGAATTTTAGCAAGTGGATCGCCGCAAGGAAGATAATTACATGGAAAGGTGATTTTTTTAAAACTGTTTCTGAAACTTGTTTATCAAAATAATCACGTATTATAAAAAAAAAAACAAAATGAAAATCACAAATCAGAATTGTAAAAATTTTTTAAAAAAAATGGTAAAAAATTAATTACGATATTTTTCCTTTGGGCGTTGTTCTTCGTTTACTAATAAACTGTCAAACTATAATATCAAGAATAACCTCAAATCAGAATGCACGACTTTTGATAAACAATAATATAATGTAAAAAAAAATTGGAGTTGTCATATGAATGACATTTGTTCATGTTCCAAAATAATAAACATCTACAATTAAATGCCAAGCTGTACATACGGAAGATATATGGTGGCATCACGGTCGATCGGAATGTACCTACAAAAAAAAACGACGACGAAAATTCACCTAAAAAATGAAGAAAAAAAAACAGTCCTTAAAAGCGTCGGTCTTTTATTTTTAGAAGTCACTCTCCCAACTGGGACGCTTGGCAATACTCGGACTACCAATGGGACCGCGATGAAATTAGGAACTATGGTTTATTTGGTCAGTAAAAAATGTATCTAGGCACAGTCTGACACTTTATAGTAGACAGCAGATGAGGGCGCTGCGATAGTTTAAAACGTTTTAAATGACAACATCAAGATGGCTCATAGGAAGATTATTGTAAATTTTAAAATGCATAATGGTCCAAGTGCATGTTTTTAATTTCACCAAACGGTATCCAGAAGTTAGTGGTACTCTCCGAATGGAGATGATTCTACGTCACATTTTAAGATTTTTATTTAAGACATTTCCGGGTTTTAAAAAAAAATTATTTTGTGAGTACCGCAAAAAAGTCCCAACTACTCCCAACCGTCTGGCGCCAGTGAAACTATGGCATCCCAAATTGGGGTATGTTGTAAGGCTGAAGGTAGTAGGGAGGGGAAGGAGATGTGAAAGACGAAGGTGAGGAAGTATCTGGCTATTCATATTTGGTCACCAAATACGGCTAAAGCCATTTCAAGCAACGTTTCGATTCTGAATGGTGGTCTTTCATCAGGGCGATACTGAAGGTATCCACCACCCTAGAACGTGCCGCAAATATGCTATACATTATTTTAAATGAATAATTTGTGAAATTACACGAATTAACTAAATGAAATTTACTTGCACCCGCCGGGGTTTGAACCCGCGACCTCCTGATTCGAAGCCTAGGATCGCATTCACTCAACCACGAAAACCGTCAACGGTTACGAATAACCTGACAAAATTTGAAAATCTTCTAATGGGGGACTTAGCCAGCCGAGGAATTGAACTCACGACGCCTGGATGAGTCCCAGACGCGATTCTAACTCAGGCCAGTCGTATTTAAATTCCGATCAAATTCCGGTTACGTTCAAACTTTTTTGTTATTCGACGCATTGCAAGGAAGACAATTATTACACGGAAAGAGCGATTGTAACATTGTTTCTTTAAAACTAACTGTCAAATTCTATAACTAGGGAGATGAGTGGCTAATGTTTTTGTTGTCATATTTAAATTTAATGAAATTAAATAAATAAATTCGAACGTGAAAAATTTTTAATGGGAGGAAAAAAAATCTCAAAGACAAATTCAGTTGCTTGGTATTTTTTTTTTTTTTATATGAATACCTCACAAGAGTCCCAACTGCTCCCAACCGTCTGGAGCCAGTGAGACTATGGCATTCCCAATTGGGGAATGTTGTGAGGCTGAAGGTATTGGGGAGGGGAAGGAGAAGGGGAAGAGGAAGGTTGGGAATACCTGGCTATTCAGATCTGGTCACCAAACACGGCTAAAAGCCATTTCAAGCAACGTTTCAATTCTGAATGGTGGTCTTTCACCAGGCGATACTGAGAGTATCTTCCACTCTGGAACGTGCGCAAATATACTCTATATTATTTTTAAATGAATTAATTGTGAAACAACACAAATTAATTAAATAAAAATTACTTGTGCACGCCGGGATTTGAACCCGCGACCTTCGGATTCGTAGTCGAGAGCCTTACCCCTCGACCATGGAGGCCGTATTGCCATAGTAATGGAAAAATGTAGTTCAACATTATCATATGAAGTTCAATGCGGGAAGTTTCCTGGTGGTATCAGTGTACTAATAGAACATAATGTATTTGGAGTAGCCGAAGATTGAAAGATTTCTCGACCCATGCTAAATTACTGTCATTACAGTTTTCTACTCGACCACTTGTAGAGTTAAATATTTAAGTATAAAAATAAACAAAGCAAATACTAAATTTAAAAACGCATAAATATTGTAGGATTACCTCTTTTGAATGACTTCATTATGTTCCCATTACACTGTTGTATATACTGTCTATTATTATTAATATATGTTAACGTTGGCTCCCTCTTACATATAATACTTTTCTATTGTTGTCTCCCTCTAATATTTTATTCTCTTTTCTCTCTCTTTTGCATTCTCTCTATTTTATTCTGTAACTATATATAACCGATAACTCTGTATTATTCTATAGTTGTTATATTTTCCCTGACGAAGCTTGAGCCAAGCGAAACCGGTTGGCTAAAAATAAATAACAAAGTGTTTGTTTTATTTAAATACTAAATTATTCTCAGCACAGAATTTCAAACGGATTACTCTCTGAATTTGCAAGTGCTTTATAGCGATCAACGTTGTACTTCGCTGCGAATCTCTTAATCCTTCTCCCCTGCGAAAATAAAGAAAAAATAACAAGAATCGCGACTGCTGAAGGGAGGGGATTTACTTAATCTTTCTTCTAATATATCATTTCCAGAGCAGAGAACAAAAAACAAAAGAACCTGAAGAATTTAAAAAAAAAAAGAAGAATTATTTTCCGACGTGTCCCCCATCTAGCGGTAAGAAATGATAATGTGGAGAATTTGCGGAAGGGACTAAATAAAAAAATAATAATTTAAACACAAAACTTTTAAGTGTGAATTACCCCGGAGGGACCCGGGTTTGTTCTTTATGGTATTCTTCCATTAATATTGTCGCCAGGCCATTAAATCCGCGGCAGTTTTACCCTAACGTGGGATATAGCAGAAATGGTCAACCGTTGATATTATTTAACGGGGTTATCAAGAAAACCATAGATACGATCATCATTAAGATAGATAAACATACTCGAAGAATCGACTGAGAAGGTGAATAAATCATACTCGTATAAACTAAACTCTACATACAGGACATATTTTGATGTATCTAGTTATGAAAAGACTCTTCTAACTATGTCAACTAAATTATTTTACACGAAATGGCAGGATTGTATATTATAATCCACAACTTGATATCTGCATATGATATGATATGTTTAAGGGGCATTCATGCCTTAATAAAGAAGCACTTTGGGCTTTTTTTCTAGCCTCTGAAAAGAGTCAACAATTATAGATTTCACAACCTGGATAAAGTCGCCGGGAATTTTGAAAAATTAAACAGGCTTTCTAGACGGAACACAAAACTAAGGAGTATGTGTTACTTTGTTTCAGTATGAAAAATAGCACTTCCTTTAAAATAAAAAAGGAAAACAATATTATTATTATTATAATATTCCAAAATTGAAAATCTTGTAATGAATCACTAACTTATCTTTGCCACATAGTAATCGAAATTTAAAAATCTTGTAATAGATCACTAAGTTATCTTGGCCACATACGAGTAGTATTCCAAATGTAAAAATCTTGTAATTGATCACTAACTTATCTTGGCCACATAGTATTCCAAATTTAAAAATCTTGTTACAGATCAAATTATCTTGACCGCAGAGTATTCCAAATTCTAAAATCTTCTAAGACATCATATTATCTTCATCAAATAGAATTCCAAATTTCAAAATCTTGTAACAGATCATATCTTGACAATATAGTATTCCAAATTAAAATATCTTGTAATAGATCAGTTAACTACTCTTCGCCACATAGTATTCCAAAAAAATCTTTAGATCTTATAGATCACTTCTGATGAATACAACATATTGGAGCATCTTTAGATTATTCAACCAACATCCTGACACGATGGGATATAAGATGTTAAGTTTCGTCCATAGAGCATGTAGAGATTTTTAAAATGTTAAAGAAATTAATATTTTATTTATAAAATACATGATATTTAATTAAGACATTTAAATGAAGTAGATACATTAAACCACCATACTAGGCGGCTGCCTGTTTCATGGTGACCAATGGAGTATAGTTACTTTGTATGAAGTCTAGTGTAAACATATGGATTTAGTATATACACATGCCGAAAATTGGAAGAATTATAATAGAAAGTAGAAGACAGAAAGGAGCAAAAGATACGCATAAGGATTAGATTATAAAAATACACATAACGTTTTTTTTATTATTTTTTTTTCACCTATGTGCACATGTGTGCATGCATGAGATGCACCTCTATCTGAGTACGAGAAACAGGCCACTAAAACTATCACATATATACTGTGTATTTCTTAAATGTAAGCAGCCCTCTATAGAATGCGTCCCAAGCCTGGAATCCAAGGAATGAAACTTATATGGAGAGCGTAGAGTGAATATAAACGCGTTTCTTACGATAAGTTGGTTTTCGTTGTTATCTTCTCCATCTAAACCACGAAGAGAAGCCGCGCCTTTCGAGACGTCGTCCTTGGAAAACCACATATTATTCCTTCTCTTCTGTGTTTCAGAAATAATACATGTCAAACTCAAACGACTACGATCTTAAATGTTTATAATTTACGTCGTATTTCTCACAAACTTTGATTATTCCATAATTTCTTCAAATGATTGGTATTCACTTTGCGGCGTCATTATTAATAAATTAATTGAAAATATACTTTGATTTCATCACTTTATAAATATACATATATATCTACATGTTTCAAACGCGATGCTTTCATCATCAGGAATATATGAACACATATATTATTCATATATTAATATATATTATAATATATGTATTACATTACATACATATATTATTCATATATTAATACATGTATTTATATAATACCGTACAAAAGTTTCAACTGTCCGGAACCAGTCTATGGCATCGCTAATAATTTTTGGGGTATGTTATGAGGCTGACGAAAGTGGGGAAAATAATGAGATGAGGTAGAAGAATGGGAAGTAGTTGGCTATTCATATATGATCACCAAACGTGGATAATGTCATTCCGCGCAACGTTTCGATTCTGAATGGCGATCTTTCACCAGGGCGATACTGAGAGTATCCACCACCCTGAGATGTATTACACTAGTAGCCCCAATATCTAAAGAACAAGTTAGTTTTAAATTTATATTTATGAATTTTTTTTTTTTTAAAAACATCATTTAATTATAAACGACTATTTATTTTTATTTAAAAAATATTTTTTTGTAAATAAACTAACTTATTTAAAAAAAAAAAAACAAATAATAATATTTATAAAAAAAAATAAGCTAAATTATATAGGTAATAAAGATCCCCTCATAAAAAAATGTTAAAGCTAGTGTCAAACAATTAATCTAAATTACAATATCTGAATAAATATGAATGGTACACATGAAAATTGATATCTATTTATAAATTCTTACAAAAGTGATCGTACCTAGTTAAAAAGTTTGCGAACGCCTAAATAGAGCAAAAGTTTGTCGGAAAAAAGGACGCTTCCAAACTGCCGCTCTCGATATCCGAAACTTTCAGGAAATTAAATAATATTACACGAACTTCAGAGTGCTTGTAAATGCCAACGGGGATTCGAAATGTTCGCTCTCCATTGGCACATAGATGCTGAATTATTCAAGAAGGTTGGTTTGTACAATTTACATAGGTAGATTCATAATGTCACATTTTATGAAATCATGAAAAGGGTTTTCGAACGTGGGACTTTTGACATTATTCGGTTTTAGTACAAATTGTTTCAGTTTGTTTACGGGGAAGAATTTGAGAGATTTATTTGCAATATATTATCAAAGTGTATGGATACTCTTATAAATTAAAATTGGAAAGATCTTTTATGCAGGTATCAAACGACTACACAGGGACAAAATGTACATAAAATGAACAATAAATGTTTTGTATAAACCACTATTTAATATATAAATATCAACATGTTTCGGAAGCGAAGCTTCCCTCATCAGGATACACGGTGTAGTGAGAAATAATGACAAGACTAGACAGATAATAAACATAGAAACATAATAACGTAAGAATAAACAAATTACAAACATAAATAAAAATTAACAATAACTAATGAAAATAGGTAATTAATTGAAGGTGTTTAAAATAATTGTTTTTTTTTATATTATAAAATATTAAATAATAAATTAATAATCAATTTTATTAATTATATTCTTAATATAGGCATTATTACTCATTTAATTAAAAATCACACCACAAAGTGGATTTACATCTATAGAAGAAGTAAAAATGTTTATATTTACAATAACTTAAACAGCGAAAGGACAGATACTATAGTAAATGTTGAGTTTGGGATTAGCTTTCTTCAGACAATCTACATAACGCACAACGCATTTTCCTAACTAGCAAATAAAAAATTGAGCTGCAAAATCAAGTACATGAAATCAATTGTGAATATAATGAAATATATTCGGGTCGTTCAATCAATGTTCAACTATTGCTTGATACTTGTTCGCACTTGCATAACTCATGCGTCGCACGCCTCTGGAAGTCAAGACGAGCCTACTGAAGCATTTGTTTAAATTTAAGTCTGTAACACATGACGATTATAATATCAACATATTGTATACGAGAGGGGCACAGTGTGGCAGGAGAGCGGGAGAGATAAATTACAAATATCGGTCGGCTAGCGGTTCAAGGAATATAATCTAGGTCACGCCCATACGTACTATATATTTTTATAATACCCATCGGTGACGACTGTATGGGATGATTGTATGTCGAGCGATATCGTGAGATAGACAACGCCCATTTATATTAATATCATAATATCGTGTGTAAAGGGCATTAAGGTCCAGTAGTGACATTATTTGTAAGAATGTTTTTAGGGATATTTTAGAAAATCATTGGATTATTAATTTATGTGCTTGGTGTTTTGTGGTAGATCATTTCACATTTATGAGATTTCTTTCGCTGTATATTTTAGATAGGTATCTAGAATACAGTTTTGCGTAAATCTTGTGATCTGTTTATTTTGTGAGTGTTTTAGCAATTATATATGTGTATGACTGTACCAGCAGACATAATTCACTTAAATCATATTTAATATTATGTATTTTCAAGAGCGGTATAGTGATTCAAAATATGAATTGAGAAAACATTTTCTTATAAATGCGGGGAAAACACATTATAAATATAAGTACCTCACAGAATAGAGAAATTTAATTATTTTATAACTTAATCGGTTTTACCGGTAATAAATCATTTTAAACACCGTACAAATTAAAATTGGGTAGGAGTAAATAAAATCATGTAACTAAGTCGTCGCAATGTGGATTAACCACAGTTTGAATGGCCTTGAACGCCGAAACACCTGTTATAATAATAAAAACTAAAATATTTGCAGAACTTAATAATAATATTATTAAATTTGATTTACATTATATTTATAAAAACAAATAGAATTCTACGAATTAGACACAAAAACAATGAAATAATTCATTTCTTCCAAATAATAAATACGTCTTTCAAACTCAAAACATTTGTGGTGCCTGCTTTACGAAATTATGTATGAAATCTTATTTGTTCATAGTTTCATCTCAGCTAGGACTTCATTTCACAAAGACAAAACTCTTAATGATATTTTTTCAGAATCCAAGAAGCGTAAAGTCTTGTTAGTAGTTCATAAAATGTTATATTTACTAAATAGGCCAGAGGGAAGGCAGACCGAAGGAATATCGTAAGGACAAGTAGAAGGAAGAATTTACAAAGTGAACCATTTGACTGGATGGTTCGTTTGATTTGATTAAAACCTAGGATGTTTATGGGACATTAGGAGTACGGAATCACGCAGGGGCGGCTTCAGATTATATGTTATAGATATGTTCTAGATACGTTTGCACAGGGCAGATATTAAATAAGTACAAATGTATATGAATTAAACGGCAGCTAACTCTAAAGACAAAGATACTAATAAAAAATAAACATCACAACATTGACATTTTCGCAAATTCATTTAAAATCTTATTACAAAAAGATATAGTTAATGATTTTTCGATGTCTTCCTAAATTAAATTAAAAGTAAAATCTGTGAACTTTTTTTTGTGACATTATTTTGCTTTCAACATTTTTAAAATTTTCGTTTGTTTGGCCATCGTATCACTAACGTGTTTTTGCACGCACCAAGTTTCAGAGATATAGGTAAATAAATATTGTCATTTGTAACTAAATAATTCATAAGCTTTCTTGCGTACACCATACATGTTGTAAACACATTTATATATTATTTATGTAAATATTTTGTTACATTTATTACAGCTTATTGGTTTTTCTTTATTGCAGAGTACCATTACAAAAAAAATAAATCTATTCAAAATACTTTATAAAAACATAGCATTACCGCATTGAAACGCTTTGATACTTCAGAAGCAAATAAAATGATAATAAACGGGAAAAATGACGAAAAACTGGTTGGAAAAAAAGAGGCGATAATTTTTTTTTGTAAATTGAAGATGGAACCAACATAGAGTAAACCGATTGGGAGATATAATATTATATCTCGAGCAATAATGGTGTCTATCAAGTAATTATTGGAGAAATGATAAACTTGAGGAAAATGAATGAGAATTAACATGATATCTCTCATCAAGAGGTAATTAATGAGAGTCAAAGTCTAAGAGTAAATGTTGAGGATATTTGAGATTGAACGATTTGTATAAAATTCTATGCTGAATCGAGTTACAGTCAGTTAGTTTCTAACCACACTTATACATCGTAATACTCGACACGAGTCGAACGAATACATAAACTGAGCTCATTTATTGCAATGGATCAATTCATTTTGTATGTCCCGTCGAACTTTTTGTCAAATGGTTTCGGGCTACAGTCTACAATGAAAATAATATTATGATAGCCAACCTCCGATATGATAGGGCGCCATGAAGGAAGAACTTAATTCCGATAGTTAACAGTTTAGTTCCTTTAGCAACTAGAAATAATTTCATCATTGAAGATAATATTAACAAAAATGAAATAAAAAATAAAACAGAAAAGAGACCGAATATAAAAACCTCTCGGTCTATCCGGGACCAGCGCTCTATTCAATTGTGTTAATGCAACCTTATTGCTTTCCGTCACTTTTATCGATGAAGATGATATCAAAAGTTCTTAAATTGAAATATGATAACGATAAAAATGACGGAAAGCAATAAGGTAGCATTAGCCCAGTTGCATAGAGCGTATGTCCCGGATAGACTGAGAGGTCCTGGGTTCGAGTCCCAGATGCGACCGTTACCGTTTTATTTTTCGTGTCTTTCTGTTTCATATTTCATTTGAATTTTTTTTATATTAAGGAGGTTTATAAGCTCCACAAAGTTAAATTCAAAAATAATTTTATTAAAATCCCGACTCCGACCCTGCAGGAATTTTAATAAGACAAGTAACGCAGAGAAACAAACAAGTCATTGGAATTGATTGCTGGGCATTTTTCCTCTCCTACAAAGTAATAATAATTCTCCACAGACCTAGGAGTAAAAACTGGAAGCGGAAATGTCTCAGAGACAATAATCATCATTTACTTTTGTTGTTTAAATAGATGTCATTAATTTCAGTTGTTTAAGTCATTTATTCTTGTTTTAATAGGAGACATTTGTTTCGAAAGGCCGCCATAACACGGTTGAGGTATTTCTGTGCAACTCTCCTCCTGTGTACTAGCACTCTACAGAGATGACAATTTCAGATTTATATGGACAGATTTTATGATAGATATGAAGGTGTGATTCTCAATATAGATTATGCAACTGAAAAGGAATGAGACTATTTTAAATTAAAAAAATTCCTGCTATGTCAATTATAGCTTGACAATAAAATGTAGACATTTAATAAAGTGGAACTGAAAAAAAAGTTGCTAACCATGTTTTTGAAATTGTGTTCCTCACATTCGAATTTGACAATAAGATAGTTTTAAAGAAATAATGCAAAACATCATAATTAGTTTTTTTTGTATTTTTAAATTTGATTTTGTTCTTTATTTTTATTTATTTATTTAACATCTAATATATGATTATTTCGATATATGCATTTCAGAAATATAAAAATTGCCTTCCTTGCAAAGCGTTAAATATAAAATTATCATAAAATGTGATGTAGAATCATCTCCTTTCTAAAAGTACCACTAATTTCTTAATACCGTTTGGCCACAGTAAAAACTATGCACTTGGACCATTGCATTTTTACAACTTACAATAATCTTGTTATGAGCCATTTTGGTGTTATCATTTAAAACGTTTTAAACCATAGCAACGCCCTTTTTCGTCTATTGTAAAATGTAAGACTAATTTGGAATGTTAACAGGAGCTTATCTCTTATTAGTTACGTATACATTAATAATGATAATTGGATGATTTGTATAGCGCCGTTTGCGTGAAAAATCACCTCAAGGGCACATTAATATGTATATTGTAATTTTCATATTAATATCTACACATTATCTCAATATCTACAGTTTCTTTCATCACTCTTTTATAAATTTCGATATTTTCATTTAATTACTATTTAAAATATCTTACAATATTAATGTCCTAGAGTCCTATGTTAATCGCTATGTAGACGCGTATAGTAGAAATGGTAATTTCCCCTCATATACAAAAGAGTCTGCAATTCAATTCGTACTACTATGAACATAGTGTCCTTTTTAAGTGTGTTCAAAACTGTTGTGTTCTAATAACGCGTGATGCGCGATGTCAAAAATGCAGCAAAAACATTTAAATTTGCTATTTATTATTATTTACATTATTAATGACTTCCTTACTTTCTTTTCAGCATATATATTTAATTTAAATGAAAAATTTTAATGTTTTAAACCACTTTATTTTACTTATATATATTTTTGCATTCGACCGGTTTCGGTTGGACTTAACCTTCTTCAGGAATGTACACCCATAAACTATATATGTGTAGTTTACATGTGTACATTCCTGAAGAAGGTTGAGTCCAACCGAAACCGGTCGAATGTAGAAATATATACAAATAAAATAAATTGCCTTAAAACAAAAAACATTTTTCATTTAAATTATAATGTCAAGCCACAAAGTAATTGCTTCGATAAGTATATATTTAACCTTGTTTATTGAGTTGGATTTTTTTAGAGTATTTGGCATATTATCTTAGGTATATTGTATTCCGATATTCTATGTCCGTACTGATTTATATATGTAGAAACTATTAATCCATCGTTGTTTATGATTCCAGTATGTTCAAAATGATCATTATGCAGCGGGGAAAATTAGCAAAAAACTTAGAATTGCTTTCCCTGCAAGCGAAACCGTAGAACATCTGTTTGTATGTCTAACATACATCTTGCAAACTTTGAGCTCTAGCGTCATGAAAATCGCTACTAATAATCACGTCTAGGTCAACATAATATATAACCTTGTTTCTATCATGAGCTATTGAGCATCAAAATATCAATTTAATAGTAAAAAAGATAAGGCAAGTCGCAAAATTACTTTTTTTATGCACCCACGGACACAAAAGATTCTTACCTCATATTCACATGACTGAATTTATGTTACATTATTTGTGCTTTTTGGGAAAAGATCTTTCTCAACTGGATTAAAAACCCTAACCAAGGAAAGGAAAAAGGACAAACATTTGGTTATAAACAATTTATTAAAGATACTTTTTGTATTTACTGAATAAAATATATTTAATATGTTATTAATTATTTTCTGCGTCCTCTTCGGGCTGCATCCCTGAGTTTCGTCGTCAGCTTATAAAGCTGAGTGATACGTAACTCAATCTTATCAATATTACTTAATAATATTACCATTTTTTTAGTACTCAATTTTAAACGAATTTTTCCTCATAGCACCAACCGGTACCTATCAAACACGTATACATAATTATTATACTTTTTTCTAGATACATTATATTACCGTACCATGTCAATACTAGCTTTTATCCCTTCTCTTTTTTGTATAATGGCACTTATTATGAACTAAAGTTGTCAATTTAACTGTCCTAAAACGGGATTTGTTCCTAGTTGGGCACTCAAAGCTCTCTTAAATGTTTTTTGTTAAATAATGAGTGTTTCAAATAAATAAATATTATTATTATTATTTCACTGAACGAAGAAATATTTATGTAATAATCTAAATCAAATGCGAAACCGGGTAGTAAAGATAGTCATTGTATGATTTGAAAATACCGGAATGAGAGTTTAATTAGTTTTGTAATAATAATTGTGACAGATGGCTAACGTATTTTGTGATTTGTAAATAATATGCAATGCCGTCGAATGGAACCGCGGCTCGTTAGCGCGGTGGTCAACTGGTCGGGGTAACCCTGTTCTAGTCCTGGTAGGCGAGGCGTCTCGGTTCGAGTCCCACTCGTGGCCTACTTACACTTCCAGTTGCATTATGACGGATCTGAGAAATCAACGACCACTCGTTACAAATTGTAAAACTAGAAAGACATTTTCATTAGACTATACTTTTTAATGCGGAGTTTATTTATGATTGCCGCTAATGACGTAAATATGTAGAAACTATAAAAAAAAATTGCCAAACTGTAATAACAAAATGGTACGAGTACTTATAGATCAACCAATTTTATCAACCTAACTTAACCTAATCTAGGTCGAAATCTTCTATTACCATAATTAAAAATCAATGTAAGTTTATTTGTTTGTCCTCGATGTTCTCGAAAATTACTTTACCGGTTTCGCTGAAAATAGCACAGTTTGTTTTTATTAGTGCCGGGAAGGTTTAGAGAGTAGTTTGAATGAAATCCAATATGTTAAAATTGTTAATATAACGTTTTAAAATTAGTATGAAAAACATTGAACCCGCCATGTTTTATTTAGGTTAGCCCATCGATATAACACTCTGGTTAGCTACAGATTGCATATTTAAAACAAGAAGGTTTTTTTGGGTAGAATATTTTCAAAATGGAAAACACGAGTAGGTACCTACTTAAGAACTTTATGATTTAGATATATTTTGGAAAAAAAAAGTTTGGAATGAAATAAAATAATCAAAGGAATGTTACGTTATTTGGAGAGATAGTTACTTTCGCTGTGAAATAAATTATGGCACCCAAATGACAAGCAAGAATTCACAACTTCATAACTTTATTAAAAAAAAAACCGAGCAAGGCCGGGTACACATCAGCTAGTATCTATATAAATATTTTCAATTTGGGATGGTTACCGCCGCTCTGGGAACCATTCATTGGATAACCAACACCTCTGCCATAGGTCACCCCAAGTACTACGGCAGGTGACTTAGCAGGAGTGTCCGGGTTCATGGGGGGTGAGGTTTGTCCAGGTATTTGCGGCAGATGCGTCTGCCTACCAACTACCAACTGCGTGGTGGACCGGATCAGGAGAGGCCGGCTGAAGTAGACCCCTTGACCTCTCCAGCCGGATTCTCTCGACACATCACCTTGCACCGCAGTGGGATAGATGAATTATTACGTTCGTTACTCCTGGACACACTGACTTCCTTCAGGGCCTCCTGTGTGGAGTTATGGTTAAAAAAACTGTACAAAGTTACAATGTTAATTTTAAAAAAAATCTTTTAATATAAAAATAAACCAAGAATTTTGAAAGTACATTAATAAAACAATTATGGTTTTATAGTGTAAAAATCGTGCTATCCTATTTCCTTACAAGAATAAAGCTGTACGTAATTATTTCGTCTTTAGTAAAAAAAGATATATGTTAAGAATTCTACGGATGTTTTACGTTATGTAGCAGGAGACCTTCGGGATGTTGTGTGAAGTGTTTTTAAAGAGAGGTAGGAAGTGAACCTGATTATAAAATACCTTATTCGTAGGATGGAGCAAACTCAATAATAATAACAATAATGTTTCATTATCTTAAAAATAACAAATAATGATATCATCACTGGGATTTCCTGTGCTGAAGATTTCATTTACAAAATATTAAATTACATTATATTATATATATTTTTTCTATTTCATATCTCCTTATGTAACGTATCCAGTGTTTTTTTTGATTTTTAAATTTATTATGGTTGTTGTGATTTTGTTGTAGAGTTTAGTACCATAGTATAAGAAGTTTTTTTGTCCGAATGTTGTGTTTGTGGTTCATTGTTATATGTGTTAACTCTGAGATCTAGTGTTTCTAATATGTGTGATTGTTGTTATTTCTTGTTTTTGCATTTATGAATGTAAAGTAGTATTGTTTTAGAGTATAATTGTTTTATTGACATAATGTTAAGTTTGTTAATGATTTCGTCAGTGCTAGATCTTCAAACAAAAAATTGCCTAAACTGTGCACCGTTGATAAAATGAATAATAATGCTAGTACTTTTACTTTCCAAAGAAATCAGGGTAAATTAGACAGAAGGCACAACTCACAAACATAAAACAAATTGTCCGCTATTACATTGTGAGTTACTGGCTTATTCCAACAATCCTGGATCTTATGACCAAAGCTAGTTGCCAAATTAAATAGCAGGACAAACTCGTAACTTACTCAGTTAGATAGGACCTTCTTCCCAGAGGCTAAGTGAACCAAAGCTTCACTTGAGCTCCCGGCTTGAGCTGGTCACTTCCGTACAAAAGAAAAAAAAGAACTTGACAGAAGTGAAAACCATAATAAAACTGACATTTATTTTGTTTGTTTTAAAAACTTGCTTATGTTTTTTTCATTGCGAGATAAACGAATTTATGAAATTGTTTCAATTGTTAAAAAGCGTTCAAGCGTCAAAAAACATTTATTCTGAAGAATATAACTAGTTTCGCGGCCTTGGGAAATAAAGGTTGGCTGTCCTAGGCCGGCCGAAATAAGTCGCTTGCCGGAAATCCTAGCACGACTAAAACATGTCACTTTTCTTTGACTTTGACTTACTTCTGACACGCTTTGTTTGTTTTCCGACCAGTTTTGGCGGCTTTATTCTTTATTGTTGACCAACTCTCTCATATTACACAACCTAACTGAACCTATCCATCAAAAAAACTTAGGTTAGTGAAAATGTAGAATCATTTTTAGAAATAACACAATCTCTTCACATAATGTTGGAGTAAGTTTATAAAGGAGAAAGGTAGGTACTCGTACATCCATACCCACAGTAAATGTGTTAGAAAGATTAAAGTGACATAATATACAGGGTTATTCAAAATAATAGACGTTCCCCTCTGATACATAAAGTCCGCCAGAGCTTTTTCATTTACAGAGACATCCAGATTGCTCACATTGGTGATACCAGCGACAAATGCTCTTAAAAATTGGAGGTTCAATGTTAAAATAAAAGGTAGGCGGCACTACAGTAGCCGACTCAGTTTTACAGAACTCACGAACACAGAAAACCTTGTTCTGCATAGTAGCCATTTTATTCACAACTGACGCAAAATAACTGTTTGGTGGTGCGAGCACTCCGGTCGCTTATGCAACTATGCGAAAAAAAAATAAGAACCATGAGAGGCTTTTATGCATAAGGAAAAAAATGACAATTGACGATAATAATAGATTCATCAGTAATCTGATCGAAGCCGTCGGTTATTCAACAGATGTTGTTTATTGCATTGAAATGTACAGAAAAAAACATACGTTTAAAAAATAAAGCATTGGGATTAAATGAAAATTTTTATATATAAAAATGAACGTTTCTCTGTCTGTCTGCCCACGATTTCTCGAAAATTACTGGACCGGTTTCACTGAAAATAGCACAGTTTGTTCTTATTAGTGTCGGAAAGGTTTAGAGAGTAATTTTAATGAAATCCAATATAATCCAAAACGAAATAAAATTATCAAATTAATTTTTAATCAATGAAATTAATTAATTAATTAATCAATGAAATAAAATTTTCAAATTAATTTTCCTTTGTTTAGAGATAGTAATAGTCGTCACAAGGCATTACTTTGGCTGTCAAATCAATTATAGCACCCAGATGACAAGTAAAATTCACAACTTCATAACTTTAGTCCAAAAAAAAAATAATCCCCAGCAATACATCAGGTGGTTAAATATAAATATATAGTTAGAGTAAAAGCAAATCACCGAGAGTAAAACAAAAAGCTTAAAAGAGGAATGGCGGCGAAACAAGATCCGCATAGCTAATTACCAGATGCTGCAATAGATTATGAGACTCGGAGACTTAATTAAGACTAGCTTTAGTCGAGTAGTTTAATTTATGACTCGATTTCTTCGGGTTCATAGGTACGGCAGACGCACAGAAGTTCTGGCGTAGTTGAAACTTATGAAATTGTTTGTGGCATGGCGCTTGTAAAATATTTGAATTGCATATTATTCAAAATATTATTATTTTGAGTTGCTGGGTGAGAAGATTGCGCAGACTTTAAGGATAGTTTTCAGCTCACTCTCACTCATGCATGAAGAATATATTCGTATGATTAACGATAGACTGTAATTGAGGGTGTGTAGGATGCGGTTCTTGAGAGGCTTGTCGGAAGTCATATTACATTTAGACCGAGTCAAAACTTCACTTAAGCATCGAAAAGCGTAGTATCGTACACTTGTTAATCTTTATAGAAACAATTTTAAATTAGGCAATTTCTTTTGTGTCCCATAACATAATGTTAGGTTTTATTATAATACTAGCTGATGTGTACCCGGTCTTGCCCAGGTTTTTTTTTTTTTTGAAAAAATTTATGAAGGTTTGAATTCTTGCTTGTCGTTTGGGTGCCATAATTGATCTGACAGCGAAAATAATGCCTTTTGACGACTATTGCTATCTCTAAAAAATAAACAAAGAAAAGTTCATTTGAAAATATAATTTCATTCAAACATTTATTTTTTCAAAATATATAGTGTCGGCCACCGTGCGCAATTGTTTCAGAGATTGGAATGAACAGTGATAATTATTGTTGTATTTCATATGCATAAATAACATCCTTAATAATAATTATAGTTCTTTGCAATGCAACACGTTCCATAAGTGATAATGATACAAACAAAAAAGTAAATAGGTCCGTAAAATAAAAGAAAGAAAAAAAGAAAACATACAAAAAGATTACTCAGTAAAATATGCAAAATAAGTTCATTTACTAAGAGAGAAAAAAATAATTAACAAGTTTATGGTGGATATTTTATGGTTTCCCGTCTTCAAACTGCCATCAGGGAAGACTCCATCCATGTAGCCTTACATTGGCGTACTCTGCACCATAGGCTTCCTATGTGGTGGCGGAGAAGTGCCCTGAAATAGTGCACTCGTCCTTCCAGGAACATTTCTGTAGCGCTGCAGTATCTTGGTAGAGTTATCAGAATAGTTGGCGATATGAATTATTGTAGGTGACTATTATCTTTTGCCATTTTTTTAAATTTTATCTTAGATATAAAGAAATTGAAGGACACAGTAATAGACCCAACAGACAGGCAGGAGCGGAAGCTTTCCTAGAGGCGACCAGTAGGTGGGTGCCCTTCAAGGATTGTAGTTCTGATGATGATGCTGATAATGATAACGTATTTGCACTATACACGGATTCTGATAAAGGTACGATTATTTCACGTCGATCCAAAGTCATCCGATTTCACTACTATTAGAACGCATACCTCATAAACTACTTTCAATTTTTTATCTGTGTCTCTTGATGGCGTCATAATTTCCCTTTCACCAGCACTTAGATATTTTTCATTTTCATCCCGCACAAAAAAACGTCGCCCGCGCCGAATCGTTTTAAACTGATCGTGACTTGAAATATGAACGCGGTGAAAAGCTCGCCTCCAAGCACATGCAACTTTTAAACTATTCACAAAACCTCATGCAAATGCACTATTACATTAAAGATCTGCGCGGATAAAGTTTCGCAGACTGGAGAGCAAAAAAACTGTAAAGTTTCGCGAAATAAAAATGGCAAGGCGAAGCAGAAAGTATGGAGAAGGATTAAAAAAAGGACAAAAAAATTCACGTGCCCAGGAATAAGAAGATATTATTAAAACGGCCCCCGGGAAGGTTTCCTGGCTGGGACGGGGTGGGTTTACTCTTGGGGTAAGCTAGATATAAATCCTTTACGGTTTCGTAGATGTGTTTGCAGACGGCTTCGGAATATTTTACACCTTTAATTCGGTTATGTGTGTAGTTTGGACCACTCGGTTTATACACAACTCTTAATTATTACTAACTAACTAACCATCGTGCCGATTCCCAGCAGGGGTAGGCAGAGGGAATATACCGCCATACAACTCTGTCTCGGCACACAGTCCTCGCTTCATTCATATTCATATATTATCATCTCATACATACTCTTCTGTTATTCTGACCTTGACGTAATATCATTAATTTTTCTACCATTAATTTCCTAGTCATATTACATTATTATTAATTCCTTACACTCCTTTCTTCATTCGTCCGCTCTATATGCTCAAACCATCTAAGCGTCATTTTTTAAATCTTAGTATTAACTATTACAGTTAAATCAGCCTTGCATTCTTTCCGGATTTTATCATTTTTGACACAGACATACAAAGTTTAACCACACCACGACTCAGAGATCTCATTCCTACAGCATTTAATACATATACGAATATATCACAGTTATAGTTCATTATTATATTTACATGGGTACCTACCTAACTAACTAACTAACTAACTAACTAACTAACTAACTAACTAACTAACTAACTAACTAACTAACTAACCATAACGCCGTTTCCCCGCAGGGGTAGACAGAGGACGGACCGCCAAACAACTCGATCTTGGCATACACTTCTTGCTTCATTTACATTCATACATCGTCTCATACATTCTCTTCTATTATTCCGACTTCTGACATGGCCGACTCAAGTATTTGATTCACTTGATCGTGCCATGTCTTCCTCGGCGTCCCCGGCTTCTTCTTCCATTCACATTCGCGTCATACATTCTTCTTACACTCCTTTCTTCGTTCATTCGCTCCACATGCCCAAACCATCTAAGCGTCCCTTTCTTAATCTTACTCATTACGCTTACATCAGCCTTGCATTCTTTACGAATTTCAATATTTTTCACACGATCATACATGGTTTTACCACACATTACCTACCTACCAATGTAAAATGCATTTAGCTCCTAACACCGACTGAAATATTATATCGGTTGGTTGTTTTATTTATGTTCTCCTACCTCTACGTATTTAAAATACAGCCTTCGAAACTCCCTTGCTGATCCTTGCTGGGGGGTGCAAAGGCTCCACGTCGCGCGTCGAGACGGGGGCGGAGGCTGCACGGGAAATGGGGTAGGTTGACAGGACCCCTGTGTTCCACAGCCTCCAGGAAGCGCGCGTAATGTATGCAGTGTGCGGAAGTAGCGTGTTTTCCCCGGACCCTTAGCTTTATTTCACGTAGGGTCCTACAGACACAGTTTTATCCGGGACTCAAGTGGATTTCCTTGAAAAGTTGACAGCTGCTGCGGTGGCGGCGGTGTTTTGGTATATGGAGGTACTTTATTAAATCTGCTTGATATTTTAAAGCAACTTTATAGCCTTATGAATAACAAAAGGAATCGTAGCTTTTGGTTACTAATGCGTACTGGTAGGTGGTAATTTTAATCATGTGCTAAACACTACCATAACATTAATACGACAAAACCATTTAAACATTTACTATACAAAGTGAAACGGACTATTTCTCTCAGAGCCCATAACGTACGTGGGTTACTGAACGAAATACCTTTTTAAAGAAGAGGGATATGTGAATTGTGTCCTTGAAAAAAAATCATATTTAATGAAGGAAACACAGAAATAAGCAAAGTTGTTTTAGGACTGAGCACAATAAATAAATAAAAAAACCCTTTTCATCCCGCAAATGCTAACATACCTATGGGTTAATGTGTGGGTTGAACGGCGCTGGTAACGTCAAGCACCCACCATTGACATACCAGTATAACAAACACATCATTCCCGCATTATATCTGAGCTATAACTATTAACGGTCAGAATCCAAAAATATACACTTTGCAGGTTGCTAACTCAATAAATATGATGGATGATTTATCTGTAAATTCTATACGCGTAATTATGAAAATGTATAAGGTTTCAAAAGACAATAATATTCAAACTGCAATGTAATACGTATTGAAATTTTAGGTAAAACGTTCAAAATTGCTTTCACTGGTTTTCAAACTGCACATATTTTCAGACATTCTGGGATGTACTTAATAAAATTAAAAGATTATAGTTTGCGGATTTTTATCTTTTGAAACCTTATACATTTATAGAATTTACTTACCATTATAGAATTTACAGAAAAATCATTTGTGGTATCGCTGAGTTAGCAACCCGCAAAGTGATGTTTAGGGTCATTTTTGAGTGCTGGTCCTTAACATCCATTCGTCCATGAAACAGAGTGCCTGTATTATTTATTGTATTCAAATCGTTATTTAAGTGAATTATAAGGAATGTGTTGTTCATTCAAGTTATATTTATGTATGAAGAGAGACTTCAGTTTTCGTACAGCTTTATCAATGGTTCAATAATAAAACAATGTGAACGGATTAAACGGAATTTGCCAACCCCACAAAATAAATTTCTCCGTACCTATAAGATTAATAATCCACACATTAATTAGTAGAAGAATTTCGTTTACATTCAGCCCCTAATGTTGAATAATAATAATGGTATCGAGACCACGACAAAGGGAGAGGAATTATGATCCTATCAGACGCTGTGCAGAGTCTCCGCCTAAGATTGATTCCGTCATTAATGTATTGGCAGAGGGATTAGACGAGATTGAGCGCAATGACCAGGACGGGTTTAGAGGGATGACACGGCAACTATTGATCACATGTTTCCATATTATATCCACGTGCTAGGGGCTAGGGGTAGTTTCACTGTTTACATATAATTTACGTCAGAGCTGCTGAATTGGCTCTACGGAATAGAGATGAGAGCTGTTAAATCAACCCCTAGTTCGATAACGAACCAATTGAATCTCTTATCCATTAATTATAAAAAAAAATGCTCATTGACAGAAGAATAAAATCATAACATGACTGAATTTTACAGAAAATAATGAGCGTGATTCACTAATGAATGAAACAAGGAATGTGTGACAGGACAGATATGAGTGGTTTTAAGTCCTCTCTGCCTACCCCCGGTAATGATGTGATAGTTAGTTAAATTGAAAAGTTCAATTTTTTCAACTCGAAATATTCCAAAGTTCAAAAGCTTGATGTTTGAATTTGACATTATACGTACATAGGCATATCACGTTCTATAACGTTCGTATAAAGCAATTAAGTTCTACTTTCGAAACACCAACTGATGTACCCGATCTTGCTCGGTATTTTTTTTTTTAATAAAGTTATGAAATTGTGAGTTCTTGCTTGTCGTTTAGGTGCTATAATTGTTTTGACAGCGAAAGTAATGCCTTGTGACGGCTATTACTACCTCTAAACGAAGAAACAAAGGAAACGTTAATCCGAAAATTTTATATCAATTCAAACATTTTTTTCTTCACAATATACTCACTGGGATTTCCCGTGCTGGGGATTTCATTTACAAAATATTAAATTGATTGTGCTTAAAGAAAAAAAAAATTCTAAGGTGAGGTATTTTAAGTGCAGTTGAGTGGTTTAGGTGTTAGTCTGTATTTGGTGTTAATATATTTTCTATTTCAGATCTCCATATGTAAAGTATCCAGTGTTTTATTTAAACTTATTATGGCTGTTGTGATTATTGAAGGATAGTGGGATTTTGTTGTAGAGTTTAATACCATAAAATAAGAAGTTTTTTTGTACAAATGTTGTATTTGCGGTTCCTTGTTTTATGTGTTTTTGACTCTGAGATCTAGTGCTTCTAATATGTGTGATTGTTGTTATTTCTTGCTTTTTGTATTTATTAATGTAAAATAGTATTGTAATAAAATTATTAGTCACTACACAAATTTTAAAAGAAATTGTGCAATTATTTGTTTCACCGTGTATTTTAAAATGTATTCTCAAAAGTAAATAGATATTACGTTTTACGTGGATAGGAAATAAATACTGGGATTGCATTATTTAGCTCCATCGCGTTGTATTTGTCGGTAAACTAGACTTCGCCTCGAAGTTCCTAGCAAATCACTGCTGTCCAAATCGTCTGGACACTGATCGAGCACTGCCTCACGATTACTTCGAAATGCTCGTTTTCCCTAACGAATTTGTTTTCAAACTTGCAGACTTCTTTCTAAGAAAGTTTTACAAGTTGTTACAATACTATATTCACATATGTACATTTAAAAATTTGAGAACTGTAGAGGGGGAATATAACACATTTTAAAGGTTCATACAGCGGGTTAGACTTATTTATATTTGTACAGCGCCCTTGAGGTGATTTTTAACAAAAACGGCGCTATAGAAATCATCCAATTATTATTTTTATTATTATTCAACTCAGCCCCTTATAATTTCAAACCTAAAATTGATAAATAACATTCACACAATACGTATTACTCTACACAAACTAGATCTTTTCCCTTTCCCTCCTTCCATCATCCTAACCTCATAGGCTATTGAATAATTAAAATACTTAAGTGAAACCTATTAATAGTTAATTTTTTAAATACATAATAATTCTTGTAAACTGTTGGATGTCGAAATAAAAATACACATATATATATATATTTATTACATTTTGTGTCAAACACTATTTTTATTATTATTTATGATTATGAAATATTAAATATTTCATAATCATTTGTTTAATCGCAGATCTATTATAATATCGCGTCCTAAAGATATTTAATTAACGAAAAAAAACATTAAATTTATAAAGCAAATAATAATTCGGGCGAGCTAACCAATATAAGCAAAACAGCAACTAAAAAAAATGGTTCGGCTTGTTTACAAAAACCGAATATTTTGTTAAGAGTATTTAGTTTGACCCCTTTTATAAATGCTTTGCAATTTGCTTACCGCAGTCAAAATCACGCGAAACAAATGTTGACGCCAGTGAACTAAGCTGGTGCCAAAATGGGTGTCACGTGACCTTTGTCCCCAGCCATCGAAATCGTACTTAAGGCAAGTCTATGAATTCAAACGTTAGTGATTACATTATATCAAATTGAATATAATGATAATATAACTGAATTGAAAATCTCTAATTACGTAAGGCCGTTCGACTCCTAGAACCCAAACAGGCCAGTGAAACTGATAACTATATTTATTAGACTGAAAAAAGGTTTGGTCAATTTCACAAGAAATGAAGGAAAAATGAAATTTTTTCAGACACACCCGATTCGCCCACCACACACTTATCGGTTTATACTTCCAGTGGAATATACTTGCCATTCATTAACAATATTAGTTTTCACGAAGTATTACCATGACATTACAAACGTTTTAACACTGTCGCAATTAGTTGATCCGTACAAAACTCTTTACCGAGTCATTACGTTTTAAGTCAACCCGGTTAAATAAATTCTCCGTTCACAATGTTCGTTATGAACATAAAATTGTGAAAAGTTCGGCCTGATGATTAATAACTGTAATAAGGGCAGGATTCCAGCATTCGGGATAAGTCGCCAGAAGTAGGGGTTAATGGGGAGGCTGCTGCTAATTGAGTCTAGGGACAGGGCGATCTGTTGGCCGGAGCCTTCACAGCCTTCGAGGTCTCCACAACCGTCAGAGCCCCCACAGCCCCCCACAGGCCCCGCGAAGCCGCCGGATGAAAGGAAGGACGAATTAACAGAGCGGAAGTGGCGCGGAAGGAGGGGAGATAGCGACCGGAAACGGTGGAATTCTATGAATGTTTCACGGTAAGTAAATGACGTTTGAAAAGGAGGAAGTTTGAGTTTGTTGATTAGTCAGTGATGAGATATAAGATCTTGTCACTTTGTGATATCATGCAAAGTAACAAATCTGTTAATTTAAAATAAGGGTGTTTTAGTTATAAAATTGTGTTAATAAAAAAAATACAATGTATAATAAGTGACATAGAAAAAAATATTAACAACTACGTTACTTTTGAGGCTTTAACTAAAACGATTCAGGCTCTCTGATTGTCATTCGAAAATAACCCCTTCACCTCTACTATAATATACTCGAAAAATCCCGTTGGAAGTATAAAATTACCAATCATAAAGTACTAGAATTTTTGAGACATTAAACAATTATCGTCATCCTTTTCGTGACATTAAAATCAACGTCGTCTGAATGAGAAAAATCAATTAAAAACAGATGTTTCAATTTCAAAAATTGATTAGATCATGCCCATCATTAATCCATATATATGTAACCACAATTTTAATTAGTAGATATAACGATGAAATACCTAGAAAACCGTTATTATATCGTCACATTAGTATTAAGGATTAAACCGATGAAATAATATCGATAATGATTCCACAAAAAACATTCCAACCATAAATCTTATCTCTAGATAAAAAGACCACAATTCCTTCCACGGAGAAAGCCCATTATCTTTGTGATAATATTTACATTATCCGCCGAGGAAATCGACATTACTCATCCGAGGCTAGGGGAAACTGATTGCAATGCAGTTGCAATAGAATACTAATACGAGTATTATAATGTTTTTATAGTCAATTAGTGCATGTGATACAGTTTTTAAAAGTTAGATAGATAGGTAAAAGTATTCTTCGACTGGCGTGGAAGAAAGAAACAATTTAGAGATAAGTTTTTTACTTGCTATTTTGTAGAGATTACTACGTAATCACACCATGGTGATAATAAATTTTGAAAAAATCTGAACTATCAAATTATGTTAATTACTAAGTAATACGAGAATAGACTTTGCGCGCTGTAATTATCATTATCATATAGAGTTAGATTTCACAAAATACCTACTGTAAATGAGAGAAAAAATTCGTATATTTAAACAAACTACTGGAAAATTTGGCGTACACAACAGAGATGTGTAAAATGGGCGACTTTCGAGGGCAGTGCGTATTTTACACAAAAATATGTTTTGATTCAGAAAAACATGTTTGTACGATTATTTTTCATCACCTGTTCTTATAGCGAGACGTCACTGAATCTTCGCCATAGCGTAATCAAATGGCAAATGCGATGATAGATGAAGCGACAACGTGTACTCTCATCTCCTAGTATTGGCTAATATTTAAACAGATCCACGGAAAAGCCAGCCTCCCACAGTCGAGATCATGTTCATGTTAGACAAGACAATATTTGCAAACACCCCGGCACAGAGTGGAACGAAACTTTGAGATTAACTTTCTAGCGGGCTACGATTTGGATTCAACCTCTAGGGATGTTTAAGCAAACATTGACTAAAATAAGGTAGAAGGTAAGGAAATTGAGAGACGGGGAAGTTTGCACAGTATTATCGTTAATAGCAGTGTTTTCCAAACTTACAACTTGTTTGTAACCCTTGTGAGACATGGATTTTGCGGACATTGTGTGTTTTAGAATGGTCGTCGCTAGTTTGTAATTGGCTATACACATAATAAAAATGGAACGTGTACAACTAAATACGCAATTGCAGCAAAGCCACTTTACAAAAGTGAAAATATTCAAACATTTATCAAATGTGAATAATGAATTTCAAAAAGCATAAATATGAAGAAAAAAAAAATTATTTCTTCATAAATATGAAGAAAAAAAAAATTATTTCATGTATATCTTTCATCATCTTATATAATTTATTAATTAAAAAGAAAACGAATACTTTAATTTAATGTTTAACTTTAAAATTTCCACTTAAACCATAAATCGTATAAAAAACTATTATAATACCCATGCACAGGCTTTGCCTTCGTGGGTTTTTTTGGTTACATATATTTTTTTAAATATTCTTATATTTTTATATACTGTATTTGTTAGGTTCTGGAATGATAACGTGTTTGATTCCTACCTTAATTGCCATTTATCCAGTCCTGACCTTTCTAAACCAAACACAACGTTTTAAAAAATGGAACACTCGGTGATCAGTGATCTGGCAGTAATTGTTTGTAGTGCTCTTTTGTTCGGAGAGAAGAAAAAACTACTTTACGAGGAGCACGTTCGGCCCCTACATTTCGGTAAGTCTTTGGTTATCCTGACTCCTTTTAAACCTAAAACCTATCTCTTGCTACAATCAACCAAATCCAATTTTATTATTGTTATTTAAAGTCCAAAAACAGTTTTTGCATGTGAAACGCCACAATTTCGGGTGGGTAATTGTCGTAAGTAACATTGTATAACAGTATCCATATGTCAAAAACTTACAAAAAAAAAACAACGACCTAATTTTAAAAATAGTTAGATCTATCATTGAGTTGTAGGAGGGAGTATTATACATCTGTAGACTAAGACAATTTTATAGTTTAAAAAATATGAGGCTAAAACGGTAAATTACAAAACTAAAGGATTGTATCGCTTCAAATTATTCAGTATTTTCTGTAATCTGTTTAAAACTTATTCAAAATAGAAGTGAATTAAATACAAAGCACCTCCGTGATTCCATCGTGCAATCTTTCAAAATTCATTTTCCAAACATCCACACAAATTGAATTTCGGTTCTCGGTCTAGCAAATTGTATAACATTAAATGGGGTAGATTTTGTTTGCTTCATCAAAGACAATTTGCATCGTGTCATATGGGGGAGAAATAGAGGGAGATCATAGGAAATTGATGTAAGGGCTAAGCCGGGGGTGAAAGACAAGGGACGCGATAAGAAATGAGATTGGAAAAGCTATAGGAAACGCAGTTTCTCTGGTAAACCGTTTGATCAAAGTAAAGGCGAGGTGTTTGTTCTGTTTACGAGTTTACCGACGATATTTGCACCTAATTTACGGGGATATCAGGAACTGTGTACACTTCATTGTTGTGACATGTTGACAAAGTGATTCAGTGTAAAGATATTAGCCAAAAGATTCAGTACTTACGCTATGTAGCTAAGAACTCATGCGGAAAATGAAATTAGGTATTCTAAAAATTTAGAGAACTTAATAAAAATACAAATTGTATACGAAGACTTACGTGGCAAGAAGGTAAAATAAAGGCTCTGGGCCGTCAAATATGCAGATAACAAAAAAATTATAATTCGATTTTATCAAACATAAAATAATGTATCATGTATCAAACTAGAGTAGAAGAAAATCTAAGAATCGCTCAGTTGGTGGTCACCGTAGAGAACGAACAAATTTCATTTTTACTGGACTTATTGAAGCTTGTGTTTTTTCAATCATTAAAGATAATATTAACAAATCTCAAATGAAATATGAAATGGAAAAGACACAGAAAATGAATAAAAATTACGGTTGCATCTGGAACTCGAATCCCGGACCCCTCGGTCTACCCGGGACCAGCGCTCTTATCCACTGAGCTAATGCCACTTTATTGCTTTCCGACATTTTATCTATATCAAACTTCAATTTAAGAACATTTAATATCATCTTAAATTAATTCTCATATATTTTTTGGCTGACATCATTCTATATGGACTGCAAGATTCTAACCGAATTTGTTTGCAATCTAGACAGTGTCTCGGATATACCTATCCGATTTTATTTAGATGAGATATAGATCGATAGACCGAAAGATACACATGATGATGATTGCTAGATAAGTGTCAATATTTCAAAAATCATTATAATAATTGGCTTTTTCTGAGCTAAAATATCCCGAATATCGAATAATCATAAATGATAGTTTACTTGCCACCAGCTTAAAGAGTCCAAAATGTGTGGTAAACACGATTGTTGGATTAAGCTAGATTGATTGTAACAACAATATTAGAACTTGGATAGAAAGTGAGGCGGGGTACTCTGGAGCGCCATTCTGGCTCTTAGGTAGATTCCTTATCTTTTTCCTTAGGCTTAAAGACTCATTGATCAACTGCGGAATTCCGAAGAGATATAGTAAAAAAGTCATAAACAGATTGTTAGAGATTATTTGAAAACACAAATTAATGAAATATCTTCTAGTGACCGCAGGTTTAGAACTAAAACTTTTTAAAACAGTTAAAATGGGCATTGTAATACATTTTTTATTTTAATTACAAATATCATAAATACACCTTTTAACGCAATATTACGTTTTGTAAAAAAATACCTACCTCACTAGATAGTAATGACCTTAATGACACTAATTCTAAAAGTGACATTTTCCGTCGTGGTTAATCTATGCCGATCGTAGAGGTGGGTTATTCCAATTATTTTATGAACTCTAATTCCGAGTTCAGCCACACGAATTCGATTCCTCGGACTCGGTCTTTCGTTCCCTTCAGTCCCCCTGGGTCCGCTCGGATCCACCGTTCCGGAAGCAAAAATCGTTCATATTACACTATTGAATAGTTTCTGACTCCAATACAAAATCTAAGTCGTTCCTTGAGTGTGAGTTCGGAACGAAAGAATCCAGATTTGCGAACTCGGAGTGAGTCCACCGCCTTCGAATTCATCAGAATCCGAGTCTGGTCGGAATGACTCTCCCCTATGCCGCGCCTACCACGAATTGCCGAACATATGAAGTACCGTGGCGAAAATGTCAACATCTATATAATGTTTAATAATGTTATCTAACTAACTAACTAAAAGTAAATAATAATGTAATTGGTAACGTAATTAATATTGAGTTTTCTTTTGTTAAACTATGCTAATATTGATTATTTTAAAGAAAGTCATTCGCTTAATAACAGCTGAGAGCTGTCATCCGAGAGAACCGGAGCCGCAGCAAAAAGTGTTTAAGCCTAAGGAAAAAGATAAGGAATCTTCCTTAAAAAGAACAGGAATTGCACCCCTGTATTATTATTTTGACAGTAGAAGAGACGTACGAAATATTAATATAACATATTATGATACATACTCTGTTTTGTGATGGACGGGAAGAAGGTAAATTGTCTTAATTCAACATTGTTTCTTGTGCTAAAAGCCGTTATTATTTAATGACGGACAAGCCCTACCCATGTTTAATTGCCTGACCTCGTTTTCTAGTAAACAGACAGACATGTTGGCCATTGGCTTTGGACTCCACCCACAGTAAAAGAGTGATAAACCCATAACTACATACTAAGAGTTTATTTTAGTAGTGTGTAAACACACGCCTAAAAGTTTGATTAATTGTGAAGCAAGAGTTAACCATTGAAGTAACACAAACCTAATGGAAAGAATAATAATATTCTGTGTGAACTGATATTAAAATAGAAAAATATATTGAAAATGTATCGACTACTGCCAATACATTTTTCACTGTAAAAATGCACCATGTGATAAAAATTCGTAAATTTAATTCGTGCAAATATTTAAACAATACACGCAACAGAAAACATTGATCGTCTTTTTTCCTTCCGTAAAAATTACATACTCGTACTATAAAGATCGCTCTTAACCTAATATTTTCCTTTGTAAGTTTTATTTATTATGTAATTTTACTATTTTTGATTTATTAAATTCGCTACCGGTTTCGACACAACCGTGCCATTGACGAGCGTTCTTACCATAAAACTCATCTTAAAACTCGTTCTTAAAACTCGTTCTTAAAACTCGCTCGTCAATGACACGGTTGTGTCGAAACCGGTAGCGAATTTAATAAATCAAAAATATCAAAAATACATAATAAATAAAACTTACAAACAAAATGTCTAGAAATTGCTATATAGTGAATGCCGAAAAAATACAAGAAATAATATTCTCCTATTTATCGAAGAAAGGAATCACTCTGTGGCTTGATGTTATATTATAATTAAAATGAAGAAAGAAATTTTTTGTTTTATCCACATTATTTTATTTATATTTATGCATTATCGACCGGTTTTGTTTGAACTCAACCTTCATCAGGAACGTATACATATAAACTAAATTAAAATACAGAGATATATCATAATGAAGACAGTGAACGTGGGGGAAAGATATAGTAATAAGAAGGAAATGACGAAATACGAAAAGTGGCGAAATTTTTAAAGTTTGATTTGTAATTCTTAATTGTATGTAGATAATATGTTCATATTAGAATATATATAACCAATGTACATGTGTTCTATTTTAAATAAATAATATTCCGCATTGCATATCCTTTCAATATAATACGATAGTTCAGACACTCTAAAATAGCTAGAATCTACTCAATCTGTAATCACATGCAAAGAAAGCGTGTAAAAACCGATAGAGCGAAAGACTTTAAGTATAGCCAGCGTTTAATTGCACCTCGCGGCATAATCCCTTTACGATGCTAATAATATGATTAAAATGTTTCAATAAGCAAAAATATTGAACAGAATAACCAGTTTTAAATGGCTTAAATTCAACATTTAACTCAAGTCTCAAGTAAAAAAAATAAACTCCCTTTGCGGTGTAACGGCTTCAGTATGGTAAAAGGAAGTTTTGCGAGCGCTGATGAAGTTACGGAAGTTCGTTTGCGGATATGCATAGAGGGTGGTACAGAGGGGCCGCGAGGGGGGGTCTAAGGGGAGGAGGTTGCGGTGTGGCTCATCAGTGTATTGTTAGGCGGATTGCTTGCAGAGAGGTTTCAAGCTAACCTTCTCACTTCTGAGCCCCTGGCGAGATGAATGTTATAATAATAATAATTGGATGATTTGTATAGCGCCATTTTTGTGAAAAATCACCTTAAGGATGCTATACAAATATTACTAAATATTCTATATCTAATTATGTACAAACAGATACAGAAAAACATACTTACCCGGCAGGCCGCTTCATATTAACAGAGTTTTATAAAAAAAAAATAAGGTTAGAGACGAGATGATTTTTACAGTTGCTATTTAAGGGGAACGGCTGCGCTGCCTGTTTCATACATAACTTAATTTTGGTTTTGAGGTCAAAATATCCATCCAAACTGAATGACATATTTTTTTTAATTAAAGGTTTAGTAAATATCTAGTACGGATTAGAAGCATTTTTTTAAATTATGAAATATGTGCCATGAAAACAAAAACAATTTTCATAATTTTAGGGGCAACATAGATTATATTTTCAGGTTTATTGTATTTAAAATATATATATTTGCTTTGTGAATATGATTATGTAAATAAAAATACAAAAATAAAGAACATAAAAAAAGGTTTTTTCGGGTCGATATTATAAATTATGTACGTCAAATTTGTGTTCCAACGAAATTGGTCGTTTTCAATTTAATTTAAAGTCCACCATAATGCTTATTTCAATATTTTTTTAAATTTTATACTTCATTATATTTTCAAAGTAAATGGGGTAAAACTTTTATTTAAATCACCGTTAACCCCAAATAATTGTTAAAGGTGCCGCTAAATTCGCGAAAAATCAATTCCTTTAATTGCCTATATTTCATAATGTAAAACGAAAATAAATAAATTACTTCTAATCCGTACTAGATATTTACTATACTTTTCGATGAAAAAAAAAGATCATTAGGTTTAGGTGAGTATTTTGGCCTCAATTCCAAAATTAAGTTTTGTATGAAATAGGCCGCGCAGCCGTTCCTCTCAATTCTCCTTTTCTATTGATATTACATTTGTTTAAAGATTGGTGGCACAAGAAACTTATATTTGTAATACTCATCCAAAAAATAAATAATTTCTAACAAAAATATTATTCTCTTAATACCGAAAAAGTTTCGAACATTTACCGAAATTAGCTATAACCTGGCGAGAATCACGTCTATAAAGCTAGTCTATAAAGCTACCGATAAGGGTCAATATAATAGCTACACTGTAAAAATCGTGTAAAATTAGTGCAAACGAAAGTATAATTCATCAACTAGGTACCAGGAATCCAGAATACCAGAAACGTATATGATCTTCATGAAACAAATAAATTAAATTGAGATTTCTCGACCTTTCTCCGGTAGGCGCATACTAGAACCTGCTAAACGCTTTCCAAAGTCACTGCGCTATTTTGTTTGGTAAAAAATAAAGAATTCAATAACGAGAGAACGGAATAAAATAAGCGAAATATTACTGAAATTAAATTTCTGAATATAAGATACGGATATCTTTCAAACGGGATTCAAGTTGCTGATATCATATAACCTAATAATATCTCGTGTGATTAAATGTAAAATTTTAAGTAGAAATATAAGTAAAAGCTCTTTGGATAAGCAGATTTATGATCGAAAATCGCTAGAAAAGCATTAAATCGAAGACCGCGGACGTCAGAAATAATAGAATTGCCCTAAGTACGATTTCTACGGCTGGAGGCAAAGGTCACGTGCCACCCATTTTTGGTACACGTTAGTTTCACGTGATTTCAATTACAAAACATTTATAAAAAGGGTCAAACTAGATATTCTGATCAATATTCGGCTTTTATACAAGCCGAACCTTTTTACTTGATTGCTGTTTTAATGAAATTGGCGGCACGCCTAGATAGTCCCCCGCCCTCTTATTTTGGTTTCTTCACCTTGTTTGTTGAGGCATCTCTTTGTATTATTTGCTCTGTGTTGGAGAAAGAAACGTGTACGTTACAAGTATAAAAAAAACATTAGAAATTATGAAAAAAACCTCAAGAACTGGCTTCGTTTGCAAATAAAAATGGGTAATATTCTTCTCTTCTTCTATCTTCTATTATATAAAGAAAAATGTCCCGGGCGAGCGGAGTCGAAACAAGAGGAAGTTCAAGGTTTACGAAATATTTAGAAAAACCACTCTCCATCCCCCTTTTCCACCCCTTAAAGGAGAATTTCGGTATTTCTTGATGCAATTTTGCACGTTTGACGTTCAACATAAACGAAAATAATACGGGGTAGGGGTAGGGTAGTGGTAGGGTAGGGGTAGTAGGGGCAGTGGTAGTAGGCAGGGGTAGGGGTGTGGGGTAGGGGTGGGGGTAGGGTTAAGGGCAGGGATATGGGTAAGGGTAGGGGCAACACAACCATTCATAACCCCGGGCAACGTCGGGAACTTCAAATATTGATTTAATCAAATCTGTTGAAGATGCGTGTGTGATATTGTTACAAGAAAATCTTTTCTCACTATATGGACATAAATTTCCACAGCCCTAATCCAAAAAGCGTCACGCGTTTATTGATATCGGATACAGTCTAGGCAGAGATATAGGAAACTTGGGGTGGAATTATAAGAATAGGGGATGGTTGGTTGCTGGAGGAAATGTGAAAGGAGAGCAGTGTACATGCAGAGATGAGGTTGGGACGCCCCGTGGGACGAACACTACAGAATAAAGACTTATTCGCTAAGGCGTCGCGACGCTTTTAACAGCTGCACAATGAAGGCCATGTGCATAATGGAAGAAAACGTTGCATGATGTTCATTATAAATCATATGTTAATTTGATGGAATATTGCGCAACGTTACGCTTAGATAAACATATATACTCGTACGTGTGTGACATTATTCAATTTTAAAAGTAGTAATAGCACTGAATATAACCTAATAAAAATGCAGTGAATACTGCAGTTTTACTGATTTTAAGTTATCGTCTGAATGTGACATTCAAATAAGAGAACACATCGTAGAAGAATGTTCCCTTCATCAGTTTCCCTATGGCACGTATTTGTTGAACCAAGTGACTCCCGATGCCGTCGACTGACTGAATAACCCCAGCATCCCACTATGACCTCCACCAACTCTCCTCCACCATTCAAAAAAGAAGAAGACTGAATACGTTGAACGCATATTTATACATTTTATAAGCTCAGTCACAAAGAAGCGAAGCCAGCAGTCCACAATGGACTTCTGATAAAAACTCTGATGTATGGCAGTGAGGCATGGAACTGACAGAGGAAGGATGAAAGTCGAATGAATGCTGTAGAAATTTGATCCCTGAGACGTATGTATAGTAAAACCATGTATGACCGTGTGAAAAAAATTGAGATCCGCAAAGAATGCAAGTGTAATGAATAAGATTAAAAAAGGACTTAGATGGCTCGGGCATGAAGAGCGAATGAACGAAGTAAGATAATATATGAAGCGAATGTAAATGGTAAAATATCCGGGATGTCCGAGGAAGACGTGGCACGATCAAGTGAACCAAATACTTGAGTCGGGCCATGTCAGAAGTCAGAATTACAGAAAAGTGTGTATAAGAAGATGTGAATGAAAGGAGTGTGTGCCAAGACCGAGTTGTTTGGCGCTCCCTCCTCTCTGTCTAGTCCTGCGGAGAAACGGCGTGTTGCTAGTTAGCTCAGTCACCTACCAACATACGCAGCATCATAAATTCAAATTCAGTGAACGCATAGGTTAATTGCAGTGCCAGTTCAATCGGATATTATAAAGGTGGAAAAAATTGACACGGTTGGATAAAAAATTACCCAGAATGTCACTGAAACCAAACAATATTGCTTCTAATGGGTGTAATGTATGTTTTTTCAAGACAAACAAATAATATTTTTAGTCGAATTTGGAATATCATCTGTTTATTGTGTCTTTTAAAATGTGTCGAAGCGTAGACCCGGTCCCAATTTTTTTCCCCCTTTTAGTTACCGAAAAAAAAGGAGGATATATTTTTTCTCGGAGTTCTGTTCGATATAGTTTCACCAGTTTGCCGCTTGTACCATGAGTTTCCGGACACAGAGTGCAACACTATGCTAATGTTTATTAAAAATATGGTATGTAGATAAATATATTCCAAAACAGTGAAAAGAGAAATATGCTAAAATATATTCAGACGAATTAAAAAATGAACGAAAAAATTATCATGGGTTAAAAATCATCAAATATGCTCATTCATGATCGAATAATTTTCTTAGACAAACATGGTCAAAGATGCGCATACATGGTCAATTACGGCCATTATGATGTGGTAATATATTTAAAAAGTACGCTTTGGATCGTTCGGCCATATAACATTTCTTGGTAAATATGATATTAATCTTCAAATAATATTTTACTAATAATTTGATTTTCATTGCCATGTTCGATAGACTGTTCATTATAGAATACAAGTCCATGAGTACAGATATCGTAAGAAATAATTTAAAAAAAACACTGCTCGTGGTTGAAAAATTTTGCCAGCTTCGGTCTCGTATAAAGTAGATTCATGATTTAATACTGTACAAAGTTCTGCATGCTCATTCACTTTAATAAATCAGCGCAAGCGCCACTAAAGCACAACCCCGAATCCAAATCAACTGCCAAGGAAATCCTATTTGTGTCTCTACGGGAGTAAAATCCGGGGAAACTTTGCATCCGCCCTAGACAAGGCTTTGATTGTAAAACCCTTCAGCGAGACGGGGTGTCTATTGATTTGCCACCATACCACCCCCGGAGCCTAACTACCTCTAGAAAGGACTCAAAAAGCAGGGATGATTTTCCACATGCCACCCGCTGGAGTCTTCTAGAAAAATGCCAGGTGATAAGACAGAAAGCAAGGAGTATGACAGATGACGGAGAACAAATTTTTCTTTGCAAGAATTTGCGTGATTTGAATAAGTTATTACATTTTATGTTACGCTATATAAAGGTGACATTGGAAACGACAGACAGAAATTAACATCTGAAATTCATAAGAATACTGTTAAAACAAAATAGCACTGAGAATAAGTACGAATTATTCCCATGTGAACAAAATATTTGTAATTTTTTCTTATCTTAGACGACAAAGAATGATTATTGAATGACATTTACGACACCAGATCCAAGACATCCATATCAACAACGCAAAGTTATGCCATAGGCGATGTCGTTTTACGTGGCTTCAAATTATAGGCTGAAAATCATATCGACAATGATTTTTTCCATCTTCATAAATAAGAAATTCGCATTAGGTTGCTATATTATTTGCGTTATTATCATTGACGATGATTGTTCAAAAAATATCACATGTTAAACGTTTCACAATCACTAATGATAAGCAAATGACTTCCACATTCACACGAAAACGCATAAATGCATTAGTATTATTCAGGAGACGAAATACACAGTGTAAAAAGGTCTAAAAAGAATAAAACGCGAGAAGCAATCATTGCTATCGGCTTGGTATAAAAAATGGGTTCTCTATCCGGCGGGAATATGGAATATTTATTATTGGCTAATGTTTCTTTGATGAATCCGATTTCATTGAGTTTAATTCGATAACTACATCTTTAAAAAGTTTAAAGTAAATCAAATTTAATAATATTATTATTAAGTTCTGCAAGTAAGTATTTTAGTTTTAGTCCACAGGTTAAGGCCACATTGAGACGGCTTATATGATTTTATATACCCTTACTCAAATTCAATTTTTATGGTGTTTGAAATGATCTATTAATATTTTCGATAGAAAAAGGATTTACTCAGAAAATATTTGTGACTATTAAAATTCTTTATTCTGTGAGGTACTTACAGTTAAAATCTGTTGTACCCATTTTTTTATGATGGCGGGTTTTTCTTATTTGTTTAATAATGACGTGAATGATATATAAATCAATGAATTTATATGTATTTGGTAATTCCTTGAATTATTATTATCATTTTTGCCCAACCACAGTTAGAAAATGATTTTGAACACAGAAACGGCTCTCAGAATAATAATAAAGGTAAATTAAATACTTGCAGAACTTAATAATAACATTACTTAAGTTGATTTAATTAGAATAATTTATTTTAAAAAAAGGAGGATTTTTAATAACCAGGGGTTACAGTACATTAGAATCGTAAACTTGCATCATTACATGTACGAAATATATTACGTAAACCTAAGAATTGAATGAATTTAAAAAAATCACATACCTGACTCAAGCTGTCTCTGAAGTCAGCTGCCGGAATAGGTCGAAACTCTTTGGACTCGTTCCTCGTATTCTTTTGGTTTCCATCTCGTGCCCTTCCTTCATCTTTCATAGAGTTCTCCAAGAACTCTTTAGCCATCCTCTTCACATTCTCTACCTCCTGCGACCTTCTATCCTGGGGTCTATTTCCATCCACCTCATCTTTCCTGGAAGCCTGTTTCTGCTCAAATCTTTCTCTGAGTTGTTCCGCTCTGGACTTATGTTCTCGTTCAGACTCCGAGGTGTCTTGGAAGTCTCTTTGGAAGATGAAGGGTTTCTTGGTCTGATGGGAAGGCTTGTCTTCCTTTATCAGAAGCTGCTCGTCGTCTTCTGTGCTGTGGTCTTCCTGACCTCTGTCAGAATCGGGAGCAGTTCTCCAGCCGACGCCTTGGATGTGTGGCTCCAGAAACGTGGAACTTCTGCGAAAAGAGATAAATGAAACGTTAATTAAGCATTCACAGGCGCATTCGGATCAAAATAGTGAATAAAACTAATTTAAAAGGTTATTGTACTTTTTTATTATACGAAACGTTTTTGTTTTACGAAGGCATCTCCCAACTGTTCACATTTATATCATTCGCAGATAATATTTATGAAGGTCTTATAAGCTTATATTTCTCAAAATAACAAATTTCGTCTTCAAAGCCTTCATAGAAGAACAGTTCTAAATCTTCTGAAAGTTGTCAGTTTTCATCGAATTAGCCATCAATCAAATAATCCGTCAACAGTAAAATTGTTCAGCAAGAACGGGGAATTACCCCGTCTATAAGATCTGAAGCATTGACATAGATAACACTAGATCTGCATTGCCTTGCGAAACAACCGAACGGAATTGGGCCCAATGATACCTTAATAATAATCGGACTGTTGTGAGGCTATATGGAGAACCCAGCCATTTCGAAGCGCGTGAGCCTCTATGTTTTCTATCTTAGACAGCGTGACCGGGAAGGAGTATATGTTCCCAAATCAAATCTCTATTGAAATCGACATATTTTACGTCAATGAAGAAAAATTCAAAAGGGTAATCCTATTACTTCTTCAAAGAACCTCTTCTCATAGATTTTTTAATTTTTTGTTTTCCGAGACCTTACATACTCGTACGTGTAAAACTCTTTTTTTTTTTTTTTTAAATATTAACTACAATATCTTATTCTCAATAAAAAAGTATTACTCTTAGTATTATCACATACATTCTGATAAAATAAAATAAAACGATTGGGTGGGAAGAGACAACAATTTTGAAAAAGGTATTTTTTTCCTTTTTTTAAACAAAAAGGCAAACATTTTCAGGTTATGAAAAATTAAACAATATTTTTTTTTATATAGAAAGCAGTCACTTTGTGGTTAGACATATTTAATATAAATTCCTTGGTATTCCATTATGTACACTTCTGTCTCTTTCTCTCTGTTATTATGTCAGATTTCTATTTCATGCTATCTCATTTTTTATTTGTTCTATGTTATGTTCTGTCTTATTCTATTTTGTATATATAAACACACACTATGTATTTTTGATCGGTTTAATTTTTGTACCCTGAAGATTGCTTATGTGAAGCGAAACCGGTCGGTCGTAATAAAATTAAATAAAATTCTCGTGGTTATAAACAAAGTTATTGTTTTATTTATATTAAATATTTTAAATCCTCCTAATGGGAAAACATTGCATCAACAAGGATTATGCTAGTAGAGGATTAAACCTCGATACCTTGGTCGGAACCTGACGCTTTCGATCCCTCGACCAACTTACCGATCTATGTCGTTTGTTTACAAAACGGATATATGGATTATGCATATTTGAAGTATTTGTAAAGATACGCACCAAAAACGACATTAATTATTACGACTATCAACGCAATTCATGTAGATAGTTGGATGTCAAAATTACAGTCTTTAGGGTATCATCAGTTGGTTGGTCCTCCGGAGTCATTTTAGGAACCGCGGAGACCAATCTAGTATAAAACAAATTAAAGCTTCTAAGATTCATCCTCTCCGTGATTTACAAGCCCCGTCGGATTTGGTTGCGGAGAAAATAAAAGGACTAACGAGTGTACATAACTCAAATAAAGTTTCGCCGAAGTTTAGGAATGTGCCGAGACAAGGGAGGATGCAAGGAGGAGGAGAGGCAAGATGCTGTGTGGGGCTATAGGGACTGTAGGGAGCCTGGTGCCTGGTCTCATCCCTCGCCCAGGAATAATGAGACAAACAAGGAACGTTTGATAGACCCCCTTTCAGTGGGTGGTTCATGCGTAGGTAGCGATCTTGTCGTGACAAGCTAGATTTAAAGCCGGTCATTATTGTAGACGCCCAGAATTAAGTTCGTTATATGTATAAATCAAATTAAAATAGTAAAGTTGCTTACAGAAATATTAATAATAATATTTATTTATTTGAAACACACACTATTTTACAACAAAATGAAAGAAAGCTTTGACTGCCCAACTAGGAACAAATCCCGTTTTATGATAGAAAAGTTTAGTTCATATTAAATGCCACTATACAAAATAGAAGGAAAAAAGCTAGTACTGACATAGTATGGTAATATAATATATCTAGAAAAAATTATGATAATTAAGTATAAAGAGATGTGAAGAATAAGTACAGAAAAATAATTATATACCAAATAATTTGAGTATAGTATAATAATTAATACAGAATAATAGTAATGTTCAAAGACATAAGAAAAAAATTATATAGGGTAATTGTTTACGTATACCAGATAATTTGAGTATAGTATAATAGTTAAGTACTTATGAAGAGATGATAAAAACAAATATTAAAGAGAAAACAATCATTTATATGTGTTGATAGGTCCTGGTTGGTGCTTGATAAGATTGATTTACGTATCACTCAGCTTTATGAGCCGACGACAAAACTCAGGGATGCAGCCCGAAACAATCCTTAGAAACTATTCCCCATTTATGTCACAGAGAGGTGCGCTAAATAAATCTAAATTATAATTAATCGTCTGGCAAAATACTGAACGGGAACTATAAACTATAGGTAGGCACTTGGATAGAAAAATCTGTAAAAATATATTACATTTTTGTACAGCTGGTTGCATAATTACCTACCTGCCTACTAACTTTTCTTAAACTTATGTTCTCATATTATGCACTATACCCTTGTTGTACTCCTCTGTACAACCTACTGTTATAATCTAACTACAGGGAAAACTGTTATTTATTACGCTGCAATTACATGCTTATATTGTACCTAATTACTTAATTTATATTTGAATCATTGAAGAAGATAATATTAACACATCCCAAATGAACCACGAAACCGAGAAAACAACACAAATTAAATAGATTTCAGTCGCATCTGAGACTCGAACCCAGGACCTCTACCTATCCGGGGTAACCGCTTAACCAACTAAGCTAATGAGACCAGTAAAATTTACGCCATTTACACCGATATCATACTTCATGTTCAAGATTTATTAATATTATCCTTCATTTTTATAAATCCCATATTATTGGCTGCTGTCCTTATGCTGTACTTAATTTATAGTTTAATTATTATTTAAAGTATATCCCATATTATTGGCTGCTGTCATTATGCTGTACTTAATTTATAGTTTAATTATTATTTAAAGTACTGTATTATTATACTGCTTTGTACAACTAACCATAAGATAAATGTATATATATATATATATATATATGTATGTGTGTAAAAGCCCACTGGCGTCAATAAATAAAGAAATAATAAGCTTTGTATACATGTGTTGGTGAAAATTGTACCGACCATAAAGGCTGAAAAGCTGTGCCTACCCTAAGAAAAAGAACCATAAATATAATACAATATAAAAAATTACATTATATACAAATAGGCGGGAACTTATATGCTCAGTGATTCAATTGGCCACATCAATCAGCGCAAAACGATAGTATAATGGCAATTTTTAAATATCCATAGCAGAACTCTTACCCGAACTTGAAAAATTGTACACAGCCTACCCACGTTTATATAGCAATGCACGCCACTGCGAAACAGTGAAAAACAATAATAGTTTCGCAAATGAGATGAATGAGACAAAAATATAAGCTTTACAATATTTAAGGTAATTCTTTTGACATGTGAATTTTTATGACTAGATGGTTTGGGCATGAAGAGCGAATGAACGAAGAAAGGAGTGCAAGAAGAATATATGAAGCGAATGTGAATGGAAGAAGAGTCAAGTGAATCAAATACTTGAGTCGGACCATGTCAGAAGTCGGAATAATAGAAGAAAATGTATGAGACGATGTATGAATGTGAATGAAGCAAGAAGTGTATGCCAAGATCGTGAAGTTTGTCGGTCCGTTCTCTCTGCCTACCCCTGCGGGGAAACGGAGTGATGGATAGTTAGTTAGTTATTAGGATACAATACATATCTAACAAACAGGTGGCGTTTTCAAAATAAATCAGTAAAATAATACAAAAGTTAGATGCTGCCATAATAAATGAACTTGAACGCTGTCAGCACCCAATACTAGCCACATTTCCGACTATCCAGTTCCTAGAAGCTCCTCCGCCACGTTAGCGCCGCTGAAGGGTAGTTTGGCAAATTACCACCTCCCCAGGGGATGCATCACGCACCCCCCACCCCCCAATGGGTAACACAAGGCAGCGAGCAAGACACGGCCAGGAAACAATACTGCAAGGATATTAGGGAATGAATGGAGGGGAATTACAAGACGAAGACACTAGACGGTGACCGATCGCCTCCACGTGGAAAAGCTTTGGAACTAAAGACCTAGGAGGAAATAAAAGCTCTGACACAACAGCAAATGCTTTCGGAAAGCTAAATGCAAGACAATCCTGCCACTTATTGCAAATTCCTCTTACACGGATTCATGTGGTTTGGTAGAAGCTCATTGTCAGTATTAACTTATACTACCTACTTGTGAGTGTGGGTATGTTTTTATTAGATACTAGCTGATATGTACCCGGCCTTGCTCGGGTTTTTTTTTTAATAATGTTGTGAATTATTGCTTGTCGTTTGGGTGCCACAATTGATTTGACAGCGAAAGTAATGCCTTGTGATGACTATTACTATCTCTAAACAGAGAAACATTCATTTGAAAATTTTATTTCATTCCAAACATGTATTTTTTCAAAACATATCTTAAAGTAGGTACCTACTTGTGTTTCCATTTTGAAAATATTCTGCTCAAACAAATCTTCTTTTCAATGTGTAATCTGTGGCTAACCAGAGTAGTACATATATGAGCTAACCTGAATACAACATGGCAGGTTTAATGTTTTTCATACTAATTTTATAACGGTATAGCAACAGTATTACATATTTCATTCAAACTACTCTCTAAACCTTCTCGGCACTAATAAGAACAAACTGTTCTATTTTTAGAGAAACCGGTCTAGTAATTTTCGAGAAAATCGAGGACAGACAGAAGAAAAACATTAATTTTTATATATATAGATAGATTAATACCCACGCACTTTGCGAAATGTTATTGTTTTGACTGTGCAAATTGAAGAGGAAGTTTTATAAATATGTTCAACATATTTTCAAAAATACCGAATATAACAAAAAATATTCATAACTAATAATCAAGGTTTTGAAAAAATTTCTCATACACCAGACATAATTTAACTCGTTATATGATTACTGTTAAAATGATAAGAAATTATGAACACCTAGAATAATAATCTCAAACATGACCATGGCCGGTGTCATAAAAACACTACACATACTTATTCATGCATAATAGCTTATTTAGAAATTAAAAATTTCCACTTGATAGAAAGTTTTCGATGGACCCACATATACGTTTACTCCATTATTTCTTAAAGATAAAAATTTCCGTATTTATTATGAAAGGAAGGTATTTTTTGAAGTTAAAAATGTTAATGGGTCTGAAATAAAATTATAAAAAATATTTAAATGCAACGTTTTAATTTTATTTAAAAAAAATAACAATTTTTAGGTTCTGTTAGATTTGTCGTTCCCAGCACAATTGAAAAATTACACAATTTTAGGTCAAGTGCGGGAGACCTAAATGTTGCATCGGAGTATTTTTTTTTTGCATTTATCAACTTAACAATAACAATTCATCCTTCATTACAGTTTTCAAATGTAAAAACGACTTCATGAAAACACCCTCAGTATGCCTATATTGAAGAAAAGTGTATGTTGTTCGTAACGTAAAATACTTGGGAAATATTATGACAGACGACCTGAAGGACATTGAGGATATGGAGAGACAAAGAAAAAGCAGGTATGCTGTTAAGGCGTTTTCACTTTTGCAGCACAAACGTCAAAAAAATACTGTTCATCGCATTCTGCACATCTCTGTATACCTCAGACCGATGGGTATATTATGCTACACCCGAATGGAATAAGCTAAAAGTGTCCTATAATAAAGCATATCGTCAACTACTCCGTCTAGTCTCCGACCGAGATACTGCAGCGCAACGAAAATGTTCCTGGAAGGAAGAGTGTACTCTTTCAGGGCACTTCTCCGCCACCACATGGGAGGCTTATGGTAGAGTACGCCAACCCAAGAATACCATCATTACTGACTGCCTGGATGGAGTCCCCCCGATGGCCCCTGGAGACGGGATACCATCAAATATCCACCATAAACGTTAAATAAATATTTTGTTACTTATTAAAAAAAAAACAGTTAATAAATATATTGAAAACTTGGCTAGCTAAAATAAACTATTTGCATTAGATAATTAGAAAATATTATTTTAGGTACGATTTACTGTTGTCGTTTTTTCCATTTTTAATTTTATTTTTTCAATATTTTTGTAGTAATATTTTTGAGTAAGATTATTGCGCAATATTTATATTTTAAGTTTGTTGCATATGTTTTTATTTTGTTTAAAAATATATAGATATATAATTTGTAACTTAACCTTAACTGTAAATTTAGTATAAGGTTTTGAATAACAAGCTCCCGTTAGGCAAACTATTAAAGAACAACACCTCCAAGCCTGTTGCACAAAAATATTACAGTTTGTCTTGTGTTCCTCGTCAGTACACTTAATTTAATACTAGCAAGAATGGCATGGCTGTCAATTACGTTCTTAATGATTCTATATAATACAACTAGGTCTGACATAAGTCTCCTGTCAGACAGCGTAATCAGATGCAAATGAATAATCAAACTTACACAATTAATATTTACAATTGTAATTTGGAGTTTAAAATTTATAATGGAATTAAGTATGATAAGGTTGTAAAAGATTGGCGTAAGCAAATAACTTACAATGAAAATAATTGTTGGTATCAATTCATTTAAAATCTGTTGTATTTTCAGAGAAAGCTTGCGATGGAAAGCTAACACGGAAGCATAAAGTATAGAGCATCGTGGTTGCTGAATTCTCAAGGAGGATATCATTTGAAAGGTTCGCCGGGTATAAAGTGGGGAATTGATGTTAGGACGAGCAAACTTGGCATAAGTTGATGTTTAGCACGGTTAACAGGGTCAGCGCTTCCTGTGTAGCTCGGACATAAAACAGATAAATGTTACCAGACATGCAGATAACTTGCTTTATCTCAATTTCAAGAAGAAGGCCTGAATTGATTTACAATTTCAAACAGATAATGGTCTTATTGTCTGGTCAAGGTTTGGAAATTTTGAGACTGATGCAGATGCATACTCTATGATGGTGTGGTCAGTGTATGAGGTATTTAAAAAAAATTAATATCAGTAAGAAAGGGATGTACGAGTTTAATTAAGACGTACGAGTATATATAAGATAAGGATTAGAAGCAATCTTATAATATTATGTAACAACAAGTATCTATCTCGACTTTCTGATGTGAGCATCCTTGTGGACCTGAAGAATCCCCATTATAACCCCAGAAACTTTACAAATGGTGTACCAGAACAATCTAGATTCGAGTAGAGGTCGTTTTAGAAAAAAAAAGCAAGTTATCAAGAACAAGCGGATGTAAGGTTTGGTACCTAGAAGATACGCGTTGTGTTATTAACTCAACAAAAATTTCCAAGTCCAAAATATATGCGTGTGTCACCTAGTCTTCACAACTTCACATCAAAAAGAAACGTAACATAGAACTAACTATTCAATTATTAATAAAATGCGTAAGAAATGTTTTGTATAAGCCACTATTTAATATATAAATACCAACATGTTTCGAAAGCGAAGGTTCCCTCGTCAGGATACAAAGTATACATATATATATATATATATAAATATATGAGGGAAACCTTGCTTCTGAAATATGTTGATATTTACGAGTACATATTAAGTGGTGGTTTATACAAAACAATTATTATCCATTAGATTAAAAACAATAACTTTGTTTAAACCACAATATTTATTATGTAAATATCTACATGTTTCAGAAACAAAGCTTCCCTCATCAGGATAACATATTAAATATTGCGGTTTAAACAAAGTTATTGTTATTAATTTAAAAAATAATAATAGTTATTATTATTAAAATTTATATAAATAATATTATAAATGTAGTTATTAATGTGAAAATAAATTTAAGAGAACTATTAAAAAAATATATATTATTGATAATATTTAATTGACTATTAACACTTCTTCTAATTTCTAAAAATTTCAAATTTATCAAATTGAAAACAAGTTCATTTGTATGTAAAAAATTTAAACCTTTATTTATGTCAAAAGAATGATTTGTTTCCAAAATAATTATTCATTTTATTAAAAATAACATCACAGAGTAATTTTACATTTATTAAAGAAGTATTCAATTATTGATCTGCAAATAATAACCTTCTGTCACTGGAAATCAATTGTTTTCTTTTATTTCTCACGCACACATTATATCGTACATTAACAACTAAACTAAAAATGCATTGCATCAATCGTACATAAACTTTAGAATACGCGGTAGATTTAATGTCCCTCTGACGTTATTATCAACTATTTTCTAATGTACAATTAATCAGCACAAGGACAGTTTATCGTAACATGTCGGTAACCGTTTCCCGCAATTGTTCTACATTTTCTATACGCATAAAAAGCAATATACGTATAAGTTGAAGCCTAAGTAGAATTGTGGATAATTTGCAAGGTTTATTTCGTCCGTGCTCACAATGGCCACGCATATCGCGTACGCATTGATAACATCATAATCAATTCCGAACGCGTGGAAATGCAATAATTCACATTTTTTCACAATCTGTATGAGTTCTCATGAAAGCGAAAACAAAGAAAAATATCCTACTGATTTCGATCGGGAAACAATGAAATATCTCAATGTATTGTGGATGTAATATAACAAAGGAAAAATGGTTGATAATTTCGAAACAACTCACCTCAATAATGACAGTAGAATCATTAAATAATAATCAATTAAACTTAACGAATAGCCCCATACTTAACAGTTTAGTTCGGGGCTTTCCGTAAGTATGCCTCATGCCTGGACCACACAATCGCCCAACGCCCCAACCCGAACTCGGTTCGGAGTTGGGACGTTGGCCGATCGTAGAGTGACTATAAATCGGGCAACTACACGATCGGCCAACGTTCCAACTACGACCTCCAAACCAGTGATGCCATTTGAACTATAATCTATCGATCTACCGATATTCAAGGAAAGTATACCGAAATTTATATTATTATTGGCACAATTCGTTTCTCATTAGGTACTCCCAATACCGGAAATAAAAATGACGGATAGCTGTTGTGCCTATTTCAGCTCCGTATTTTATTTCTACGCACAGCTCGAGTCAGATAGCAACGTAAAAAAATATGACATCCAGCCACGAATATACATCGGATTACATGCATTTCGCTATTGAGGTGATTTTTCATGAAAAGCGGCGATATTCAACTTATTCAATTATTATTACTATTACTATATAACTACCCCGCTACAAAATCGACCAAATGTTCAAGTTGGGAGGTTGGGCGATCGTGTGGTCATGACACCAGAGTTTCTATCTCTTCCCTATCTATGCCCATGCTATTGATTATCTCTCTCTTCTTTATAATGATTGTAATCACCTGTACTCAAAAAAGTTATAATACATCTGCCCCGAAGATGGCACAGTTGGGTCGGAAACTCACCTGATTTAACATACAAAAATTATATGTAATTATTGATCGGCACCCAAAAATAACCACTTTGCAGGCTGCTAAGTCAAAAAATATTACGAATTTATTTATTTATTTTTATTTATAGGCAATATCCATATAAAAACATTTTAAAAATATATAATATACCAGTACATTGGTGATTAGATTAATGATTTATCAGGAAATTCTATACCGGTAATTAGTAAAATGTTTAAAGTTTCAAAAGACAAAACTCGTAAAACTCTAATATTTTAAATTATATATGAAATGCGTACTGGAATTATTGGTAAAACGTTAAAAATTGCGCTCACTGGTTTTCAAACTGCACCTACTTTTAGACATTTTGGGACGTATTTCATAGAATTTAAGGATTACAGTTGAGGATTTTTGTATTTTAAAACCTTACAGATTTTCCTAACGATCCGTACAGAATTTACAGATTATTTACTTGAGTTAGCATCCTGCAAAACGATGTTTACGACCATTTTTGAGTACTGGCCATTAAACTAAAATCAGACTACTATCATAAGAATATTTGAAGGTGTTTTTGAATGAATCACGCTTGCGATTCATTAGATTTACATAATTTGATTGTTGTGTAATGTTATATAGTGAGACTAACTAACTAACTAACCATCACGCCGTTTCCCCACAGGGGTAGGCAGAGTGGACGGACCGCCAAACAACTCGGTCTTAGCACACACTCTTCATTAACATTCATACATCGCCCTACACATACTCTTCTGTTATTCTGACTCTTGACATGGCCCGACTAAATTATTTGGTTCATTTGATCATGTCATGTCTTCCAAGGGCGTCCCCAGCTTCGTCGATAGATTTATTTATTTACGCCCATTACAGTCTTTTACATGAACATTTACAAATAATATTGAAAAGGCACATATGTATTATAATAGATAATATAAAAAGAAACAACATAATTTGACGTTTTTATCCAGAGTTAAATAGTTTCAAATAAACTAGCTCTAGTGGATGAAAAAAACCCTACTAATGCACGCTTATACAGTAATATTGATGTGCCAAATATGTCAACAACATCCAAGTATTTATTCCCCAGATGTTGAATCCGTCGCATAGGAGAATAGTATTGCAACGCTGAACTTGAATTGTCACAATAAAATGGTAAGTACTGTCTATCTTGTCCTACCAGGTACATGAAAAGCAATCAAATATAGCAGTTCAGGGGTATAAAACATTGAATTACCAATCTTAAATAAACGTGTTAAATTTATTAAATTGTCATTGTAAGACAGTATATTTAAATTTTAAATACTTTGTTTTTTTATTATTATTATTATTTTATTTATTTGGTGTTTGGGATCATAACCTAAACCTCCATTACGTGTACGTGTAGGTACTTAAAGCTGATTTTTTTTACATTAGGGTTTTCAATGAATCACCCAAAATCGACAGCAGATGAGTCACGACTATTTTATCTGTCCTTAGGAATGCTGTGCTGAACCAATACCGCCAATGGAAGGAAGAGGTTATCCAAAGGGCCCTCCCTTAATGGGCCATAAAGCCTGATGATGGCCCGGGGGTAGAACCCATCGAGGGTGGGTCGCTAATTGTTTCTGATACGACCAAGGGACAGAGACAGCGACAGGGCACAGAGGGTAGTCGGAGGTAGCGACGTTTAAAGGAATTTCAGATAAAATAAGTGTCGATAGATGTCGGGTCGGTTGAATTCGTCCGGAGATTTTATCAAACTGTAGCAGTCCACTTGACCATTTAAATGCTTTTTAAATTGACGATAAAATCTTAGCGAATGATTTTATAGCAATTATTATCGCAATGGCCTGACGCGAGATTAATTTATTACCCAAGGTTATGCACAAATCGTTGGAAATTGGCGGTGGAATATAACATTTTACGATACGGACCGTAGACAGTGTGGGATCAAAACAGGGGGATTCGCGGAACAAATAATACATAGAAATGTCCTAACACGCAAGGAAGTAACCAAAATAAGTGGACGAGGAGCGAGCTATGCGTTTCGCCAATTTAATTGTTGTAAACAGTAAATGAGTAAAAAGGTTCGGATTGTTTACAAAACCAAATATTTCATTACAGTATTTAGTTTAACCCTTATCATAAAGGTTTTGTAATTTGCTTACCGCAGTCAAAGTCACGCGATTAAAACGTGGTCGGTAGTGAAATAGGCTATCGCCAAAATGAGTATCACGACTGCCACGTGACCTTTACCTCCAGTCGTCGAAATGGTACTTAGTGCAAGTATATTAATTCCGGTGTCAGTGGTGGGATTAGATGTAATTTTTTTCAGTAACGGACGTCTTCAAAGGTTCAGGAAACCGTTTACAACAAAAATACGTTAAAAAAAATTGTGAATTGTTTGTGAAAAGCATTTTATTTGTAATAGCAGATTGAAATGTCTTTTTTATTACAAAAAGAACATACACGGAGGCAAAATAAGACGCCCCGAATATTACATAAAAGAAGAAGAAGTATCATTTTTTTTCTTTTGAACAAGTTAACCATCTGTATTTGTATCCAATACAAATGATAAGGCAACTTCTTCAACCGATCTCATTCCTCAAGTAAATGTGGATTGAATGTATTTTATCTCAGAAAAAAACCCAATAAGATCTTTACTCAGTACTTGTGAGGTATCTAAAGATATATAAAGAAGACACATGTCATAAATAAATAATTATAAATATCACTTATTTATTCGTATAAAAATAATTTTAAAAAAAAAATCACATTTAGCTACATTTGAAGACTCTAATATATTTATGACATAATTCGGATATACTAATCATACTCCAAGATTCTAATAAAAAATATTCATAATATTTTATTTCTTCTTTTTTAAAAATAAAATAACACATAATGATACCGTCACTGGGATTTCTCGTGCCGAGGATTTCATTTACAAAATATTAAATTACATTATATCAAATTGATGTGCTTGATGAAAAAAGGTGAGGTGTTTTAAGTGCGGTTGAGTGGTTTCGGTCTTAGTTTCGGGGTTAGTCTGTATTTGGTGTTAATATATTATCTATTTCAGAACTCCCTATGTACCATCATTTTATTTGATTTATAAAATTTATTATGGTTGTTGTGATTTTTAAAGGATAGTGGGATTTTGTTGTAGAGTTTAGTAGAATGTAGATATCTATTCCGATATGTTTCAAAAAAGTTCAATTCAGAGCATTTCCAAACCACTTGAGTATTTTCACAAGTTAAACCAATTCACGTGTTGGAACGACCTACCCATTCGTCCATGTTTAATAAAAAAATATTAATTGACTTTCAAACGCAGATATTCGGTTTCCATTTCATAAAAAGCACAGCACGACTTGATTTCCTCGGGAGCACCCGAGCGGACACCTCTCACCCCCACCCCTAGCTCGAGTGACCCCAGAGAGGGTTTCGCTTTGAAGGGTTGGCTGGCTGTACGGGAAAGTCAACACAATCCGCGCAGAGAGACCGAGGGATGAAAGAACAAGCCGAAAGGGTTGAGGGTTGCAAGCGCAATGGGGATGAACTTTCGGGCGGATTGAAAGTAGTATATAATACAATGTTAGCGGTAGTGCAATGGATTTAAAGTGGTGTTGGGGTGTGCGTTTCGATTGCTAATGTAGATTTCTTTTCCCAAGCACCTGGCTTTGACAGATTTTGTGTTTTTAAGTGGTTTGGGGGAATATTTTTTTTCCATTTATTTTACCTCATAGCATTGCAGGTTATACAAAATATATATCCGATAAGCGATGCAAGTGACGACAAAGCAATTACCAATTATTAAATGACAAAAATGGCACTTTTATACATAAATCCATTTTTTTATGTGACACCTCAGAAGAGCGCTCCAGTCCTACGGAGCACATACAGGGGATTTACAGGGTGGCGCAAAACTACCGTTATGGTTTGGAATGAAATGGCATAATCAAGCCGTTGTTGATAGTCTATCGGCTTCAATTCTTGCACAAGCTGAACATTATACGGGAACATGTGCAATGTGGCCAAAATTATCTGAACGGACCTCCGCGATACCCCCATTTTGCCCGAACGTCTTCTTGTTGATGTTTCTGGACTGTTCTGCACACTATCCACAACACGTTGGATATTTTCTTCCGTGTGGACCGTATGTGGTCTTCCGGTACATGGAAGGTGTCTTACTGTACCATGTTGTCGAAAATTTGCAACCAGGCGGTTAATTGTTGGTGCTGAAGGTCCAGTTCGCACATTAAAAAAGCGATGATAAGCACGCTGCATCAAAACAATTGACCGTTGATATAAGTCACCCGGTTGGGCAACGCTGTGAAGCGAGTCGAGTAGGGGGCCCGGATTAAATGTAGGAGGAAAAACAGACCCCGATAGCTGGTTCCACATACGAGCCAACTTCTTCAAAAACGAGTCGGCGAAACGACCTGTTCTCATGAAACCAACTATGAACGAGTGTTCCGCTCGCGTTCGTTGAGTTTCCCGGGCATTTAGGGGGGGGGGGGGGGGAAATTAATTCCAGAATTATGTAAATTACATAATATTTTGAAACGTACGTATTCTGAAACAAGTCTTGAGAGATATTTAAAAATGCAGTAACGCATTAAGGTAGTTATCTGATAAGACACTCAAATCGTACATTAATCGTCAATATCTTCGTCTAGATTATTTGGTTCGGCTCTTTTCAAAAAAAAATTGTACAGTCAAAATCACGCGAAACAATCCGTGAACGGTAGTGAACCAAAGATGGTTTTTTATACTTGTAACGTACACGTTTCTTTCTCCAACACAGAGCAAATAATACAAAGAGATGCCCCAACAAACAAGGGGAAGAAACCAAAATAAGAGGGCGGGGGACTATCTAGGCGTGCCGCCAATTTCATTAAAACAGCAATCAAGTAAAAAGGTTCGGCTTGTTTATAAAAGCCGAATATTGATCAGAATATCTAGTTTGACCCTTTTTATAAATGTTTTGTAATTTGCGACCGCGGTCGAAAAATAGGTGGCACGTGACCTTTGCCTCCAGCCGTCGAAATCGCACTTAGGACAAGTCTATTAATTTTGACGTCAGTGAGCCATATTACAGTTATTTTTTTATAATTACGTTCGAGAAATCAGCTGTTCCTTTATTTCTCTTCAACATTCCAATATTTCTTTTAATTTATTTTACGTGTCAAAAATAAAACAATCACAACTCATGCGCAATCACTCTCACTACTCGTCAAAACTCTATTCAGTTTCTCAAGCAACGTGTTTGTCATTGACTCTGCAAATAGTGCGATACAAAAAGGATATATTAAACAGAGAATCGTCCCACCACTTTCATCTCCTGCGTTGCCCGGGGTGTTCCCAACTAACCCGCAGTATTTTACAAAAAGTCGAACAGACGGGAGCCTCAGGCGTCAGATTCGGGAAAATTCCAATGCGGAATTTCTACGACGAATTGAATTACCCCAACTTAAATATTCAGAAGTTCGGGCGGAGATTATGAAAATTTTCTAAATTGAATCATGATAAGTCCCCGAATGAGACCACGATTATATTTATGGAAATGGGCCTCGCTCAAGGGCCTAATATGGTCTCAAATGATCGTTATATTTGCGGAAGAAATTACGCAAAACATAATAGGCCATTTTGACATGCCAATCATGATTAAAGAGTAGATTTGATGTGTTCTCACTTACCGCGAAGAAGAGTAAGTGAATGAGTACTACATTAGCATTCTACCACGCGCTTTTCATATGTGACAGGAATGGGGATAGAATGCAAAAAAAACTTTAAGGTTGGGATGTTTCAACCCCCGTAAAAATGTGATCCGGAAATCGGCAGTTAACGTGAACTGTTTAAATGTCAAAAAAACTAAAATATCGTTAATCGTCGATTTGATCATCGATCAATTGATGGGGGTGCAAACAACCCTACCTAAATAGTTAAAAATGTGACAAATTTGCATTACAAAAAAGTAACATTGCTTTCAGAAGGAACATAAAAAAAACATTTCGATTTTGTAGTAAGAAAACATAACAAAATTTTGTTAAAAAAACCACCTACTGGAGGAAATCTATATACATAAATCAATGTAAGTTTGTTTGTTTGTCCTCAATTTTCTCTAAAATTACTAAAATTACTAAAATGACCGGTTTTGCTCAAAATAGCACAGTTTGTTTTTATTAGTGCTGGAAAGGTTTAGAAAGTAGTTTGAATGAAATCCAATATGTAAAACTGTTGCTATAATGTTTTAAAATTAGTATGAAAAACATTGAACGCGCCATGTTTATTTAAGTTAGCTCATAGATATAACACTCCAGTTAGCCACAGATTGCGTATTCAAAAGAAGAAGGTTTTTTGGGTAGAATATTTTCAAAATGGAACACTTGGGAACTTTACGATTTAGATATATTTAAAAAAAATAAAATATTCTAATTAATGTTTCGTTGTTTAGATATAGTAATAGTCGTCACAAGGCATTAATTTTGCTGTCGCATTGCACCCAAACGACAACCAATTATGGACCCTAATGATAAGTGAAAAATCCCGAGCAAGGCCGGGTACACATCAGCTAGTAAATAAATAAACATAAAGCAAAAAATACATATTTTCAGAAGAATTGTGGGTTATTCGGCAATTGCCTCCCTTGTATCAATGGTTATAGAGTTATTTTACCCTGGAATATCATAAAATTATGATCACCTTCCATATTCTCTTGAGTACGACTAGACTAGAACTACATTAGAATGTAAAGCGTCTCATATGTCCGTGTGGTAAATTTCCGAGGTATTTTTTCCTTTGATCTCGCGCGCACCGGCTGCAGGCTGTCAACAATACAAGAATAGGTATTATAACGCTTTCACATTATAATATTGGTAGCAGTGGCGTGCAGTCCATAAAGGCTAAAAAACTGTCCCTACCATATAAAGAAGAAGAAAAAAATGCAACTTTTTCATATTTTGTGTACACATTGATCACAATATACATGTACCAATATTGTTCTATTATTGCGCTGCATTTGTATGATGATAGTTATTTATTGTTGTATTAGATACTATTGTTGAACAAAACTCCTCTTTTTTTAAAATTTAATGTAAATCAAATTTAATAATGTTATTATTAAGTATTTTTAGTTGTTATTATTGTGACAGCTGTTTCGGCCTCTAAGGCCATTTTCAAACTGTGGTTAATCCACATTGTGACGACTTATTTAAATGATTTAATTTACTCCCACTCCTTTAAAATTTGGATGGGTAATGATTTATTATCGGTAAAACCGATTTAGTTAGAAAGCAATTCTAATTATGAATTCTGTGAGGTTTTCACAACTAAAAATACTTGCAGAACTTAATAATAACATTTGATCTACATTAAATTAAAAAAAAACTCTTTTCTTGAGATGACATTTATCAACGTATTATTAAACTACTTTTATTTTACCTTTTATATAATTTTATCAATTGATTGTGTATTCTGAGTATACCCTACTACGCAAAAGGGTTTTAAATATATATCTAAATATATTGTCAAATAACTTAAATATTTGGATCAAGTTTTGACAGTTTACCTTTGGTCATAGAGTAATGCACGCCACTGGTCGGTAGATATCTGACTGTTCACTACATGGCATGCAGACGTTATGGCCGAAGTTGACCCACTTTACTGCTGTTGTGCGTTGGGTGATATGACACTAATCATTACTAGTCACTATTCTTTAATTCGGTCAGTTTAAACTGGATTTTCTGCGGAAATAGACTATATGACAGGAAAACGATGCTATCTATCAACTGTCCATTCGATGATAATAAACACCAATATATATATATATATATATATTGGTGTAATAAACAATTGATTGATGTTTTTGTGTTTATTTCATAGGACTGTTTTTGTTTTATAATAATAATAATGTTTTATTATCTTTTTTTTTTATAATAAAATAATAAATATTCTTCACTGGGATTTACCGCGCTGAGGTTTTCATTTACAAAATATGAAATTACATTATATTAAATTGATGTACTTGATGAAAAAAAAATCCTAGTTTGAGGTGATTTAAGTCCAGTTGAGTGGTTTCGGTCTTAGTTTCGGGGTTAGTCTGTATTTGGTGTTAATATATTTTCTATTTTAGATCACCCTATGTAACGTATCCAGTGTTTTATTTGATTTTAAAATTCATTAAGGCTATTGTGATTTTTGAATGATAGTGGGATTTTGTTGTAGAGTTTAGTAGAATGTAGATAATAAACGTTTTTAATATCTGTTCCGATATGTTTAAAAAAAGTTCAATTCAGATCATTTCGAAACCACTTTTTCACAAATTAAACCAATTCACGTATTGGAACGACCTAGCCATTCGTTCATGTTTAATAAAAAACATATTAATTGACTTTCAAACGCACATATTCGCTATCCATTTCATAAAAAGCACAGCACGACTTGATTTCCTCGGGAGCACCCGAGCGGACACCTTTCACCCCCACCCCTAGCTCGAGTATAAGTATAAGTTCTTTGTCCAAGGGTTGTGTTTATGTTTCCCTGTATGAGCTTTTGAGATTTAGTTATTTCTAATACGTGTGATTATTGTTATTTCTTGTTTTTTTTTTAAATTTATGAATGTAAAATAGTATCGTTATATAATTTTAGTATAATTTTTTATTGACATGTCAAGTTTGCTAAAGATTTCGTAAGATTATTATAACTAATGACATTTGTTAAGTTAATGGTATATTAATCCAAGTTAGTAATGAAAAAAAATGATGAAAATTTTAATTGATTAAAGCAGCGATGCACCACCTTTTCAATTGGAGGGTCAATTTATAATTTTTCAATTTGTTCGCGGGCCGCAAAGAGTAGGGTACATACAACTTGACATGGTTAACTTTGCAGGCGGTTGTATCGCTAACCTACTAAAATGATAATTTTTTAATACATTTTTCATGGAACGTACAAACAAAGCGCCGCAGGCGATGACTTTCCACGGTCAAACTAATTAATGCTGTAGATTTTTATCATTAAAGAAAATTAAGAAAAAAATGCTTAAGTATAACTTTAGACGAGTGATTTAAAACAGATGGACAAAAGTTGGTGGCGAACGTATTTTGTAAAACAGAAAGGAAAACGTTAAATATTTGACGGTAGCAAATTCAACCACTGCTATTTATACGTTTTCAGAAGTAACATTTGAAAGCTTATTTCTATCAAACGAAACCCATTCAAAACATAAATCATAGCGCTCATGAAAAAAAGCACCGCAGGCGAGAATTTTACGAGGTTCAACGTCAAACCAATAAGTGGTGTTCATTTTCATCGCTCGGAAAGTCAGATTCCGAACAAAATTTGGTCGAGAAATCTTCTGAAGTAGCTAAAAAAAATTTCTACGTTGAAGGTCAATCAATAAATTTTTATTGTTTTAATTAAGTATAAGTACATTTTATGAATCTGATTCAAAACTTTGAAGTGAGACTAAAATTTCCTGTCAACCCCCTTACAAAACAGAACAGAAACCGTTGAATAATTCTTTACCGTAAACTGTTTGATATTATTTTTAGCCAAGTCGGCCGGACGAAATAGGCTCGCGGGGCGAGGATTGTACATCACCGTTTTAAGGGATAATTTTAATATTAGATGCAGGTTTTAAAAATTGATTCAAAGTTGTTGAAAACAAGATTAATAAATAATTAAGTTCACCGATGAGCAAAAAAAAAATAGAATTCCCTTTGGGCTTTGAGTCACAGCATTAATATACGGTCATCTCATCTGACCCACATATTTTATTGTTTGCATGTCACAGAAACACACTTGATTCATTTTTACGTTGAATTTTTGGTGACACGCACGCACAGGGTAACTATATCGCTACCCGGTGGGCAACGTGTTGGGCTGTAGGAAGGGATTGGTTAATGCGGGCTTTGAAAAGGCCCAGATTAAATGTTGGAGGAAAGACAGATAGCTCGTTTCACATAAGAGCCGATTTATACAAAAACGAGTCGGCAAAACGACCCGTTTTCATGAAGCCGACATCAACCGTGAACGGATGTTCCACTCGTGTCCGTTTCACGCACGTGACCCGGCGCAAAGGGGATCAACGCTGCTAGCTCATTCGAGCAGGCTCCATTGAAATATCTGTAGAACAGACTCAGCAACTGTTAACAACGGATTTTCGATCGGACGAACCGCCCTCCTTTGCACAGAATCAAGCAGGTTTATCGAGTATTTGGGAGCTCCAGTGCTTAGTGGATTCAACATGATCACACAAGTATAATAATTTTAACGTTTACAGAAAAGCCTCCGAGTGATATTGAAGCGGTACATTCACGTAGTTTGTTAACTTCGCACAGGACGTACTTACTGTTTTACTTTATACAGCCCTTGTAATAATAATTTTCTAACAAATTACCAACGGTACGATACCCTTAAATTGCGTAATTTGAAGTAGGCATATTTCATTAGACCCTGTAAAATGAATGGTAGGCATCCATCCTCGAAGAAAAAAACAATAACGTTAATCGAAGGATCGCATTCCAATTCAGATTAAAAGATGAGATTAATGTCGCCATATTTCAGCCTCTAATTGGCGACAAAGCATCAGGATGCCTATTACGAGACGGAAAAATCGTGTTTTTTCTCCCGTTTCGTTCCGTCGCGCATCGGGTGAAATATTTTTATTGAAGATTAGTATCCATGGGCCGTTTATATTGAGATAAATATCGCATGAGCCAGCTTTATTTGATATTTATAGTAGGATTGTGAGATTAGATGAAAACATTCATATCTACAGACGTACATTTACATAAAATGTAAGGTTTCATGGTTACAAAGTTGTTATCTGTCGATTCTATCTACAGGTAGTGATCGAGAATTCTCGACAAGTCTACAAGTACTAATTCTCAATAAAAGATTTCCTAGTATTTGTTTTAGGTATTTTTGAATAATGTTATGTGGTATTTTTGAAACCATTGAGTACAATTAACTTTTTAAATCAGGTGTACCTACAACATTTCCTACTAGTTATTTTTCGACAGAAACTCCCTCAACTGTTATTGCCATCTTCAACCACGGTTTAACTTACGCGAGATATAATTAAATTTAAAAAAATATATATATTAAGGCAGATACTGAAATAAAAATTAAAATGAAAACAGAGATTATAAATGAATTAAAAAATTTAATTTGTATTCACCACTTTATTAATATACACAGATACATGTTTCTAAAGCGATGCTTTCTTCATCAGGAATATATATGAGTTTACAATTAGACAAATCTGAAATTTTAGAAATCAGAAAAAGCGTTAATAGTGAAATAAATTTAATAAGTAATCAAATATTAAAAAAAAATAGGTAGCTCTAATTTATTTTCTTATTAATATTAATAATAAAAATAATTTATTTTTTAAAGAATTTAAATCTAATACAAATTTGTTATGTTTTATAATTTTTTTTTTATTAACATTTTTGATTAATTACTTACCTACTTTAATAAAAAAAATAATTGTTTATAATTTGTCTATTCTTACATTATTGTGTTCTATTTTTATCATTTCTCTATAATTGATATAATTATTTTAGGTATTCTATATATTTCTGATGAAGAAAACATCGCTTTTGAAACATGTAGATATATCTGTGTATATTAATAAAGTAGCGAATACATAGTAATTTTTATAATTCATTAATTAATAATGACGCCACGAAGTAAATACCAATCTTTTGAAGAAATTATAATTATTATAGCTTGGCATTCAATTGTAGATATGAACTGTCTTAGTTGGAACGAAAAAATGTCATTACTATGGTAACACCAAGCAACTAACTTTGTCTTTGAAATGTGTTCTTCACATTAAAATATTTTTACATATTCGCGTTTGACGGTTCGTTTTAAAGAAACCATGCAAATCATTATAATTTTGTCTTGTGAATTTGATTTTGTTTTTTATTTATCTTACATCTAATAAATGGTTATTTCGATATATTAAAAAATCAGAAATAGAAACATAATCGCCTCTCCTTGCAAAGCGTTAAATAATAACTAAATAAATAAATTAAATTTAACGAGTCTATCTACCATTGAATGGTAAACTGATAATTTATGGAACTAAGGATGAGTTAAGTTTTCATTTATTGTTGTATCTCTAAAAGTCTCAATGCGGGCTAACCACAGTTTGATGATTACCTTAATAATAATATTATTAAATTTGATTTAAATTCAATTAAAAAAAATACTCTTCAACGAAGTAAAGACAAAAAAGATCAATAAATTTAAACAATAAAATTATCCTAGAATACAATTATCTTAGAATGTGATGTTGAAAACATTATCTGCTTTCGGAAAGTACCACTATTTTCCGAAAGTTTAATTGATTTTCCTATAGGCCATATTTTTGTTACCATTTAAACTATCACGGCGCCCTCAATTTATATCTACTTTTAAATTTCAGACCACAAAAATAATTAATTTTTTTACCGACCTACCTAGTTTTGATCGAATTAAAAGCAAATATCGATTCAAGTCATTTGGTTAGTAGTGAAGGGTCATGTTAGGATAAGAAAAAATATGTTTTACTCCGACCAGATTTTACTTGTATCCAAACTTCTGTGGAGCGTTTGTGCAATAGTTTTGCAGCTATTTTTTTTATTACTAAAATAATAATAACGTCATTCAATCGAATTTGTTTAATTTTATCCTCGTGATAAATGAAAACTTCTCTTACAACAAAACACAACGAAGTTTATCAACGAAGATACTCAAATTATATCATATGATTGGAAATCCAGGAAGCTAATCGAAGTGGTGATCTTGGGTGCTTCCAACAATGAAGCTACCTAACTGCTTTACCGATACTTGTCGCTACCGGTCACTAATGCCATCTATGTAAATACGTCGAAATTAAGATACCACAGAATTGCAACGATATTGCATAAATCAAATGAAAAATAAAACAGTTCCATTGTGTTATCTATTTATCTGGGATAACAATCTACACATGAATCTACCCTTCATCTGTCTACCCTCATTAATAAAAACATACAAATGCAAGTAAATTAATTGAAATTAATCCCAGGTGTTTCCACATTTCACATTTAGGAGGTGTGAATAGCATTGGGGCGGCCGCAACACTTGGGGGTGAAATATGACAGAATATTATTAAACAAAGTGCAACCATAAACCTGATAAATAGCCTCGCGGTAGGAAATTAGCATTTTTAATCCCTATAAAGGATGCTGCTGTCATAGGAAGTGGAGCTTCCCAAAGGGTCGGGGTGATAAAGGTCGGGATTAGTCGAAATATGAAGTTAAGGGCGCGGGTCTGCATATTTTTCAGTTTTGTAATGGTATCAATACGTGACTGGTGGCGGATCGTGGGTTTAAACATTCAACCCTTATCGATGGCGGGCAATCGATAAAGCACTTAAAGGGAGTGGAAATGGAAATTAATTAAAAATTATAATTTCTAAAACCGATAGCTATTCAAAGTTTTTCAGTCATATTGTATAAGTCTTCTCATAAGTCTTCTAATCTATTAATTGTTTTTGTATTTAGTCCGTAGAACTCTATTTATTTTTTTTTAGAAATTTTTTGCGCCTTGGTTGTTCCTTGATTTTGTTTTAATTTCTAGTCGCAATAAATATAATAATAATTATTTCATATTTATTTAATTTTATATATACATATTATTTTTTACAATAATACCTAATTATTTATCTTCTCCCAACACATATTGTTATTATATTGTCTGCGCTCATGTCACTTTTTTCAGTATACATAGTATCCTATTGAAGAAACCAATGGTTTTGAAAGATGTAAATATACATTAAAAATAATGCCTCAAAGTGAAATTGCATTTATTGAAGAAGTAAAAAAAAAATCGTAATGCATTCATAAGGAAAATATATTTTTTTTAAATACCTAAAAAGGGGTAAATAATATTTCAACAGTTTTGGAAACACTTCAAGCGGAAGGGTTGAATATAGACACATAGAGAAATGCGGGGAAATTTGGCCGTGAATGTATATATTATGCAGGGTTGCATATGTCAGGAGTTATGCAAAACTGCCTTAACGCCGGCATTAATCTTGAGTAATGGCTTATTTTATTGCCCTCATTATGCATAAATGCTGAGCAGATCTGCAAAAAAATGCCGCGGCATACCGCGTACATGAAGAAATATGATATTTATGGTATTTCAATGCAATGATAGAGACATCACTAGAATATGCACTGCAGCACGAGAAACACACACAATCAATAAGGAACTCCAATGAAAAATATTATTGCTTTTAAAAAACATATTCGTATAGATCAGAAAACGCCGATTCTGAATATAAAACTTTTATTGTATATAATTATATGTAGAATTTATAAATCGTTATTTAAAAGTGAATAAAAAACCATCTCATCAAAACACCTTGTATGTTGGTACCACTGCATTTGGAACATCTGACGTCACGTTCGTATTATGTTTTTGGATTAGTATGAACAATTTTATTTTTCGATATTGTTTCGTTTTTTAAATATGTAAGTTTTTTTTTAGTTTTCGCGAAATTTTAACTTAATTTGGGCGACTAAGTTCTATAACTGTTGTTCAATATAAAAAAAATATTAATGAAAGAAATTAGAGCATTCATGAGCAAAACAATTATCAATACGGATATTATGATGATGGTATTGCTCAATCCTATTATTATTCTTTGAGTTAAAGTTTCTATAAAGGTACATGAATATATTACTTATGTTTAGTTATGGTTTACTATGAATAAAATATAACATTATTTACGCTAATGCTCATACCTGTTTTGACATTTGACAATTAAAACCTACCGGCCATAGTTTTGGACCGTTTTGGCGGGCTTTGAAATACTAATTTTAGAAAAAAACCGAATTATATTGGTATTTAAGTTTGAATGTCGTTATAGATATTTTTTTAAAATATTCGATTGGATTTTATTATTACACGATTAGACCAAAGTTCACTTTAGTTTACACACATCCCAAGATTTCATTACCCAGACCCAGTGCATACACGTCAGGAATATAATGTTTTCTATACCACAGTAAATGACAGTAATCCGTATGTATGCATTTACCTTTATATATGTATGGTGTATCAGCACGTACCCGAGAGACTTTAACCAGCGATTCCTGGGCATATTTGGATAAAATATGTAGATGTCATTTTGCTTTCCGATAACAATTTTTTTCAATTAAAAACAAACAACAAAAAAAACTTTCACACGTCGCCACTGATTCACACTGCCACACGCCGCAAAGGATCATGTGATACGCGCTACGTCTCGTCTGCACGATGCAGCTGGAACGCGATGGAGTATGCATGCGCACCCAGTGGCAACGTGTGATGGAAAATAATATTTTTATTTTTAATTGAAATAAAATGTAATCGGACAGCAAAAGGAAATCTACATTTTTTATTCCAAAAAAGCTCTGGACTCGCTGGTCGGGTATGAACTGATATACCCTGAGTATTCAAAGATGGACAGGCATACGCGTTACTGACTTTTGCTGTGGTGTTAATATTAATAGGGACTTGTTTTAAGGTGAACAAAAGGCGGGTATGCCTAGTGTAATGTTTATCAATGATTCAGAAGGTACAAATGTGGGATGTTGGGTCCCGAATAGGTTAACGAGCAACCAGAAAGATAAAACAACGTTTGTGTTCGGTTCCAATGATAAAATCATTCTTTGATTATTTTTATATGAATTCCCCACAACAGTCCCAACTGTTTCTAACCGTCTGGAGCCAGTGAGACTATGGCATCCCCAACTGGGGAATGTTGTGAGGCTGAAGGTATTGGGGAGGGGAAGGAAAGGGTAAATAGTAAGGTAGGGAAATACCTGGATATTCCGATCTGGTCAACAAATACGGCTAAAAGCCATTTCAAGCAACGTTTCAATTCTGGACGGTGGTCTTTCACCAGGACGATACTGGGAGTATCCACCACTCTGGAAGGTGAGCAAATATACTATACATTATTTTTAAATGAATTAATTGTGAAACAACACAAAATTAAATAAATAAAATTTACTTGCGCACACCGGGATTTGAACCCGCGACCTTCGGATTCGTAGTCGAGGCCATCAAATAGAATGAGTATTTTTTATCTTTTATATTATTCTTTATGTTTACCAATGTTTAATTCAAAATATGATTGCTCATTTTAGTACAAATTAATAGGCAATCATTTATCTCAGATAATGAAAATCATTGCTTTCTATGTTGTTCAACCTGTCAAACATATAATGAACATCAAACGCCTTATTCTTTCTTCTTTATCACCAAATTCTCAATAAAACAACAGCCTTTCAATAACTTACTTTAAAGATATTAAAGCCTTGCTGTTGTGAGCTTCTCGAACGATATCAATCCATCCATCAGTCCAAGCCCTACAAACTTGAGCTGATCGAGGAACCCTGGCACATTCAGTGTGTATGTATGTATATAAATAAACAGTGATCATATTTCTCAAATGGACCAAGGGCAGAATAATGTATCGAAGAATCAAGCTTAATGGGTATTGATTTATAGTTGATATTAATTTAATAACACTGTTCGATAATACGGACAATTTAATTCACTGTCGTATTGACTGGTGTGTTCTGGAACAAGCAGGAGAACTTGGAAACAACGAAGAGTTTTTTATGTCTTCGAAGTGTGTTAAGTGTTCTGCATACATGAATTTATATAGTGTCATTAACCTGCCAGTGGCGTAGTGACCGCCCAGGCAGCCTGTAGGGCGCTCGATTACTTTATTATTTAAATCAATCATTTAAATATGTAATCTGTGGTTAACCAGAGTGGTATAATCTATACACTAATTTTAAAACGTTATAGCAACAGTTTTACATATTGGATTTCATTAAAACTACTCGCTAAACCTTCCCGGTATTAATAAGAATAAACTGTGCTATTTTCAAGGAAACCGTAAGTAATTTTAGAGAAAATGCAGGACAGAAAGAGAGAAAAACATTCCTTTTTATGTATAAATATTAATAGAGATTGAAAAAAATAAACGATTAGAAGAAATTATCATAATACCAATATTAACATTGTAAATTATAGATTTCACTTATATTTTAATAAAAATCTGTTAATTGTTTTAGGTATAGAAAATCGTGCAGATAATCGGCGATTATGATGACATTAAAAAATCTCAATCTCATTATTATCCGTGATTACGATGCATCATAATCGTTGCATCACCAGCTAATATCCCGAAGATTTGCGCTACGCTACTGGCATTGGACACTCGTACTTATAATCGCTGTATAAATATTAAGCGGTTCGTAAAGTCGAAGTAAAAAATCGTATGTGTAGAACCGGTCTCAAGGCCGTCTTAACTATAGCAACGCTGAACCGGCGCGTAAGAATCTAATAAGCAAGACGGGCACATATATGATTTCAGGTTTTCACGGTCAAAAGTATTTAACTAGAGTTAAGAAGCTAGACTCAATAGTTTTTGGTATCCGTCACTTGACGGGTACACGAAAACTCAACGCCGAAAACCACATTAAGGATACTAATAATAATAATAATGATCATTTGATGTGTGGCAGTGAGGCATGGAATTGGCAGAGGAAGGATGAAAGTACACTGAATGCCGCAGAAATGAGATAAAACCGTGTATGATCGTGTGAAAAATATTGAGATTCGTAAAGAATGATCTGATGTAAGCGTAATGAGTAAGATTACGAAAGGGACGCTTAGACGGTTAGGGCGTGTAGAGCGAATGAACGAAGAAAGGAGTGCAAGGAGAATATATAACGGGAATGTGATTGGAAGAAAGGTCTTGAGTAATGGCTTATTATTGAGTGAACGGGGACGGACGAGGAAGACATGGCACTATCAAGTGAATCAAATACTTGAGTCGGGCCACGTCAGAAGTCGGAATAATAGAAGAGAATATATGAGACGATGTATGAATGTGAATGAAGCAAGAAGTGATGCCAAGATCGAGTTGTTTGACGGTCTGTCCTTTCTGCCCACCCCTGCGGGGAAACGGCATTACGGTTAGTTAGTGAGTTAGACATAATAATTATTACATTGAAATATCGGTCATAAGAGGGTTAGCGCATGCATCACTTCTACATACATAAATACACACTAAACCACAATCTACACATCTACCCTGACGATGGACACTGTAACGCTGTTCTAAACGTTGGCTAAATGAGGAGGAAGCGCAACATGGCACAATATCCCAAAAAAGATTTATGAAAAAAAAGCGGGTATAATATTAATAATAAATGATGATTTATATGTTTTGTGAAAAATCACCTCAAGGACGCTGCACAAATATTATCTTTTATTCTTTATCTAATTACGTACAAACAGATACAGAAAAACATACTTACCTGGCAGGTAGCTCATGAACACAGTTTTATTAGACAAATTAAGCTTAGAGAAGACACGATTTTTTTATGCAAGTACCTTTTGTGTAGCAATTATTCTTGGCGTCCACCTTTAACTTTATGTTGAGTTACCGCGTGTCCTCGTTTTGTTTTTATTTGTTGTCTGGGCATCGACCCAAAATAAATACATCGTAAACTAGAAAAATTATAGACACTGAACTGGTCAAGGCCCGAGACTTGATACAATCTGTTAGTCGCTGAAACTATTTCCATCTTACCCACTGACATCGAATACTGTGCCCTTCAGGTTGAATTGGATGGATATTTCCGAGATAAAAATTGATCAAAACCATACGAGAAAGTATCGCTGTGAAATACCGACTATTTCAGAGGGAAGATGTCTAGTTAAGCTATGCGAGGAGAGACAGGGCCTGTGAAATGTTTATTTTTTTATGTCAACAATCAACCACAAGTTTAAACATTTAAGTTGTTCAGTAAAATAATTTAATTTATATTATTGTAAGTTATTATTGACTTATATGTTTTTCATTATCTTTTTACATATTTTCATATATTTATATTCTTATTTTAAGTTTCTTTCTTGTTTCATAAAAAACTTAATTTCGGATTTGAGGCCAAAATACTCACCTAAACCTAAACCCTTTTTTCATCAAAAAATATAGTCAATATCTAATACGGATTAGAAGTAATTTATTTATATTTGCTTCTGTTTTACATGACCATAAAATGATTTTTTCGCGATTTTAGAGGCACCTTTAACAATTATTTAGGGGATAACCGTGATTTAAAAAAAAGTTTTACCCTGTCTACTAAATATAATGAAATATGAAATAGGTTTTTTTTTTTTTTTAAATATTAAAATAAGCATTATGGTGGACTTTAAATTGAATATAAACGACCAATTTATTGTACGTTGGGACAAAAATTTTCCGTACATAATTTAAAATATCGTTTCGAAAAGAGTTTTTTTTTTAAAATGTTTTGTTTTTATATCTTTATTTACGTAATCATATTTACATAGGAAATATGATAATTTTTTTTAAATACAATAAACCCGCAAATAAATTTCTAAGTTGTCTTTAAAATGATGATTTTTTTTTTAATGCCAATTTTAGGATAATTTAAAAAAAAAATACTTCTCATCCATACTAGATATTTACTGAACCTTTAATTAAAAAAAACTTATCATTCAGTTTCGATGGGTACTTTGTCTTCAAATCCAAAATTAAGTTATTTATCAAACAGGCAGCGCAGCCGTTCCTCTTAACTTTTTTTATAATATTAATTTTTCTATTTGCAGATAATAAATTGTGCATATGTAACTATATCTCATGAACTATGTCAGATTGGGTTTGCACTATCCACCCAGTCTAGCTGAATTATAAAATTAAATACATTAAAAAGATATAATGGCGTTAAATTGACAATGACATAAGCACTGAACAGATCATTCCTAGAAGTGTGAGCTATACCGATTTGAAATAAAACTGATCAACTGGACATCAATTTACATAAAACATTTTGACTTCTAGGCCTCAGAAATGCTAATGAAAGTGATTATAGATATTTTAAGAAAGTTAATGATATTTGCGAAAAATAAGCAAAATTTGACCTTACTTTGGGAATACCAGACACGCTCACAACAAACCTTTATCGGTTTATCTATATGTTTACACGAAAAATCTTTTCTAGTCTTGGAAACCAAACAAGCTACGTATTCGACTATCTTCATTAAAGCTTTAAAAATATATACGAGTATACGTATGTATATTTCAATGAAATACTGATTGATTAATTACAAGTGCATAATTAACAATTCTTTCTACTATGAAAAAAGTTTTTAAATAATCTTATCATAACGGTCATTATTCTCAACAAAGTCAAAACTCTCGTAAAAAGCCTTTTCTGTCTTTCGTTAGAATCGTGATTCAAATTTCGCAGCGCTTTTATCAAAGTTGTGTATCAATTTAGCCTCGGGCATCGCAATATGCAAATGTATAGGCTAACGGTCGTAATTCCATTTGCGCCTATGAAAGCACAAATTCCTCTTTACAAGGAAGTCATGATTTAGAATTGGAAACATAACCGAAGGCTCGGGCAATATTTTAAAATGGAGGAACTTTGTTATCCACGAGGCGGGGGATTAATAGCATGGATACAGGGAAAGGTCAAGCTAAGTGCCTCTTTAATGTAGAAGATAGAACGTAAAAGCTACAAGCATTATTTGCGGAATGTTGTTACTGGGTGTGAACATCGAAAATCTTTGAATGCCCCGCCACTGAGAGCTCCTTTGTAAAATCACTCTATTTTACAAGCGTGTTTCATGAGAAAGCAACAACACAGTTCAAATAATATATAGAGATGTCCTAACACGCAAGAGGAAGAAATCAAAATATGAGGGGAGGAGTGCTTGCTAAGCGTGCCACCAATTTAAGTAAAGCAGCAGCTAAGTAAAAAAGTCTTCGGCTTGTTTACAAAAACCGAATATTTTGTTTGACCCTTTATATAAATGTTTTGTGATTTATACTATTGTATGGAGCTATCACTTTGTGGTTATCTATTATAATCAAATGAAACATTCAAACTTTGTTTTAACCAGATTTGTTTTTCACGCCTACCGGTTTCGGAGCAACCGTTCCATCGTCAGGGCAAGTACGTACGCCAGTACTTATACAATACTTTGCCCTGACGATGGAATAGTTGTTTTAAAACCGGTAGGCGTGAAAAATAAACGTGGTTAAACAAAGTTTGATTGTTTTGTCATTTTTTTTTGCTTAGTCAAAATCAGTAGGGAAACGAACCTGGTCGGCTGTGAACAAAGCACGTGACCATTGCCTATAGACGTCGAAATCATACATAGGGCAAATCTATTGATTCTGACGTCAGTGGCTCCAACCTAGGGATCGCAAATTCAGAGCCGTTTTGGAAAATCCGGAGTGTCAAATTTCTTGAAATTCCAACTAACAGACTACCACCACGTCGGTTCCCTGGAGAGAAACAACTCTTGTCTTGGCGCACACTCTTTGCTTCATTCATATTCATGCATCCCCTCATACATACTCTTATGTTATTCAGACATGACCCGACTCAATTTTATTTCGAATTCTGGTATATCTGGAATGCAATTCCTACCCGCATTAGATCCACCGGTGCCTTTGCCGGAATAAAATCCAAAAAAAATATATCCTGTACAAAGTCTTAATGTATCTTGAATTTTTATTTTTCTTACAAACCAACAAAATTAAACTACATTAATGCCCTCGGTAACCAAAAACATTAATTAACCACGAAATCACCTAGGTTTAAAGTGAATGCCTAACATCCCTTTTATGCTTTTTTCACCTTATATCAATTATCTATTGATCTACTTCACCTAACTGGAGAAAAATTACGAAAGACCAAACCAACGTGCATAACATCTATAAAACAAACAAAGCATGTAATAAAGTCAAAAAAGAAATGGCACATTAAAAATACAAATATTAAACAGAATGGCTTGTAACGATTATTATTGTACTATATCTAAACAACGAAACTATTTGAAAATTTTATTTCGTTCCAAAAATGATTTTTTTCAAAATATATCTAAATAATTGCCTGTTTCATTAATAACTTAATTTTGGATTTGAGGCCAAAATACCCATCTAAACTGAATGATATATATTTTTTAAATTAAAGGTTTAGTAAATATCTAGTACATATGCGAAGTATTTTATTTATTTTTATTTTAAATTATGAAGTATAGACCATGAACAAAAAAATTATTTTCATAATTTTAGAGACAACTTGTTGCGGGTTTATTATCATTTTTTTTAAATTATCATATATGCTATGTAAATATGATTACGTAAATAAAAATGTAAAAACAAAACATTTAAAAAAATCTTTTTCTGGTCGATATTTTAAATTATGTATGGCAAATTTGTGTTCCAACGTAAATTGGTCGTTTTTAATTTAATTTAAAGTCCACCATATTGCTTATGTTAATTTATTTATTTTATTTTTTAATTTTATATTTCATTATATTTTCAAAGTAGATGGGGTAACATTTTTTTTACATCACTGTTAGCCCCCAAATAATTGTTAAAAGTGTCTTTAAAATCGCGAAAAATCAATTCCTTTAATGGCCTATATTTCGTAACATAATACAAAAATAAATAAATTACTTCTAATTCGTACTATAATTTTTGATGAAAAAAAAATCATTAGCTTTAGGTGAGTATTTTGCCATTAAATCCAAAATTAAGTTTTGTATGAAACTGGCCGCGCTGCCGTTCCTCTTAAGTAGGTACCTACTTGCGCTTTCCATGTTGTAAATATTATACCCAAACAAAACCTTCTTCTTTTGAATATGTAATCTGTGGCTAACCAGAGTGGCATATCTATGGGCTAACCTCAATATAACACGGTGAGTTCAATGTTTTCATACTAATTTTAAAACGTTAGTTTTTTAGTTTACAGATTAGTACTTTTTCAAGATAGTTTCAAAAGTCATGGACTTTAATGTATAAATTTTTTTTAATAAATTTTCGAATTTGTACAAATATGGCGTAATTACGTATTCTTTCAATTTATGCTTTTAACTGATTTCGTTATTTTATTCAGGTGTTATACTTTGGACATATTTGTTTAAAATTAGACAAGTGTTCCTCAAACCTAACTTTTGTTTTTTTTTTTTCAATATGAAATTTATTTAGCATATACTGTAACACTCTGAAATTTAAACCAATTAAAAAATGTTGCCGTGCATGTGTAATTCTGGCAGTGTAATTCACGCCTGTGTAATTTCGTCTGACACACAAGTGGATATACAGAGAAGTTAGGGACTACCCGGGAAGAAATAACACGAGAAAGCGAATAAAATATTTGAGTCGGGTCATGTGAAGCGTAAGAATTACAGAAGAATATGTATCTTAGTGTATGAAATTATGAGTGTGTATAAAGACAGTTATGCAGCGTTCCACCCCCTTTACCAACCCCTCCTGGAATGGCATTATGGTTAGTTAGATGGGTAGTTTAGCAATACTCATTGGCGGAGTTGAAGTGGTTGTTGGTTATTCGGGACGCAGTTAAACTAATCTAATCTCCGGAACAATTCATGACCCATGGTCTGGACAGTGGCAGTCCACAGAGTGTAATAGCTTGCAGCTCGGAGCCTTGGGACCTAAACGGACACTTGAGGTCTGAACGTCTAGTTGTGTGGATATCTAGTTCTAGTGTCTAATGCTTGCTGGAATCATGTGGTTTATAACAAACAACATCAAACGATAATTTGGATTGTGAACTTTAATAGTATGGAATAATACAGTTTATAATGGGAAATCTTCTTACAAAACGAAGAACGTGCTGTATGCTTTACTTTATTTATTTACGCCCGTTACAGGCTTCTACATAGACAGGGCCGGTTCCACGATATCTCGCGTCTTGTGTAGTAAGTACCGATAGCGCCCCCCCCCTCCCCATTTGGTTGTTGGCTGCGAATCGCGGCATATAGGGCCTAAAGCATACGTAAATGATTCATAGAAAAACAGGATTTACACACTCGACCAACTATTACGCAATTCGTAAAAAAAACTCTTTGCGTACATTTCTTGACGATCGTTCAGTACACACTTCGGCGCCCTAGAGACCTAGAGACGAGTTGTGACATTGCCAGCGCAATAGAAGACAACATTAATCCATATTATAGGTAAATAGATTATTTAAAAATGATTTAGGGAATAATTGTGGGGCCATAATGCAAAACTGCGTATTTCCAAAAATCTAACTTTTCAGTAGACCAAAAAAACGATACCGACTCTCTCAAGCATTCAAACAATTTTTTTTTTAAATAATTGAAATAAATAAATGGAATCATTACTATGGTTTATTAACTTGGCATTGAATAAATACTATTATAAATTTAAAATTTTATTTTGCAAGCATGACTATTTCCTTTATATCCTTGTATCTGTCTTTCAAAACATTTAAAAAATTTGCAAGTACCGAGAAGACTTTATTAGATCCTCTTCCTGATCCAGTTTCCAGCCAGGAAAACAACAAACAAATCCCTTTATTCACTATTTTCAAATTTGGCGACTGTTAAATACATCTGTCAATCTTAGGCAAAATAGTGCGTTGGGAAGAAAAAAAAATGTTTTCCCAAATTTCTATTGGAAATAGTACGCATTGCCATAACATGAAAAGGAGTTACTCTTGCAGAAAAAGGTACACATTTTTTTTGCTGGAAATAGTACGTTTTGTATAAAAGGGTGTTTTAAGATAAAAAATTAAAGTATTTTGTCATTTGATAGTAAAAATAATAATGTCAGTCGATTCCTTTGCCTCGAATTACCCTGACTGCACATATAACTCAATTTCGACGATTTTGAAAATAGGCAGTTTTGCATTACAGCCCCACAATTTCGGCGCCCCTTCAGAGATTGCGCCTATGTTCTTTGCACAGTATGAACGTATAGCAGATCCGGCTCTATACCTAGACATTTACAAATAATATTGAACAGGTACATACTATATTAGATAATATAAAGTAAACAACATAATTTGTCACTTTTATCCAAAGTTATATAGTTTTATCATATAACTTTACTAGATGAAAAAAAACATACTAAAGTATGCTTTTATTTTAATATTGATGTACTAAATTAACATATCAACAACATCGAAGTATTTGTTCCCCAGATGTTAAATCCGTCGCAAAGGAGTATAATATCGCGACGCTAAAGTAGAATTATCACAATAATATGTTAGGTATTGTCTTGTAATATCCTACCCGGAACATGAAAAGAAATTAAATACAGCAATTCAGGGGTATGAAATATTGAATTAATAATTTTAAACAAATACGTTAAATGTCAAATAATTCTACGTTATTGCAGATGTATAGGGATATTTTTATCATCACTAAGGGGTCCCTGTGGTTCTTTAACGCCTCCAGTTAGGAAATGGCGTAAGATAAAATAGATTGTGGTAGGGAAGGGAGACGAAAATGGAGGATTAGAGAGAAGATACCTAGCAATTGAGAATTTAATTACTGAAGAAGTTAAAACCATCTCAAACAATATTTTGGTTCTGAATGATGGTCGGTGACCGGGACGACAATGAAAGCCATATTGTGCTGTTCACTTGTGTACTTTAAAGCCAACGATTGCCTTTGTTGACAATGCTGAAATCGTTGGCTACAAAAAGAGATGGGTAAAGGTTTCACTCTTGCATTAAAAGGGGTATACATTTTTTTAAATTTAATATAAATACATATAGAATATTTAATAGTACAGATATAATAGCTAATTACAAAAAAATATTAATTTATTTTAGAAAAAATGCCCAACTTAATAGAGAAAGATTTCTCGTGTTTGTGAGTGAGTTGAGGAGCACCGCCATCTAGCGACAGTAGTGAATATAAAAGTATATAGAAAGAGAACAAACCTGATAGATCGATCAATCGAACTACGAATTTCTAACTTTGAACTTCATACATATTGAAAATTAACTCTAAAACTGACTAAAAATCGACGTACTGAAAATTATCAGAAAAGTTAGAGAATGATTTTATGAAAAAGCTACGAAAAAATCACGGTTCGCTCCTGCAATCTCAAAAAATAAGATAAACTACTTAGCGCAAGGAAATTAAAATAGCTAATGAGGAAACAAAACAAAATTATTAAGCTTCAGCGAAAGTAATCTTCAGTGTTGTAAAATAATGATGATATCCGTGATGAGCTTTGAAAATTAACGAGAAAATTCGTTTGCAGATAATACCGGTTCAGCGAGCTTTCGAAAGAGAGTAAAGCTAATCCAAGGGCAATATTGTTGGATATTACAGCAAGATTAAAGTTTGAACACCAAACCCCGTTTTAAATTCATCATAGAACAGGGATGAGCAAACACGAAGCTGGTGCGATGTGGGGAGGGGAGGGGGATCCAATATGCACTTCACTAGCGTTATCTCCGGCGGCAAGTTGTTTTAGATTATTTTAAAGTGTTACGGTTAATAGAATGCAGTACGATAATACGGGTGTTGCAATAGTGGAGAATTAGGGTTGCCACAAATATCGATGTTCTACAATGTTTTTATAACTTAAAAAAAAAAAAAAAGTTATTAGTATCTCATCGTACTTATTGCAACAAACTGGATAGTGAAAAAAAAAACAAAAAATAATAATGACACAACAGTTTTTTTTTTAATAAGGTTAAAAGTTTCTCCCAACAATCGTTAAATATTTCCTTTCAATATTTTATAATTACCACAAAATTTTTGGCCATATATATAAATAATAACATCGACTTTTAATATGTTAAACCTTTAAGCCACAAAAAAAAAAATAAAACAAAACTTTATAGGAGAAAACAAAAATTAATACTTCACTATTAACCCCTCGAGTTTTTAAAGAAAAAAAATGATAATTTTTCTTAAATATGCATGGTACACTTTTATATGGCAATAAAATGGGTGTTTTTTTTTCTCTTTTTAACATAGTTTAAATCACATACCTCGCTATAGTACAAAATGAGATAACATGACTTTTATGAGTTCGTGTCGGGCTGGGAGAAATACCTCAAAAAAAGACTTAACGGCTTTTAGTTTTCTGGGAGAAATATCTCCCAAAAGACTCGACGGGTTAAAACGTATAACTAATTTTAAATTTTGATTTTAATATGAGAGTATATTATTTCCCTGAACGATCTAAAATATTGCATTTCTATTTATAACATTACGAGATGTGTAGTTTGACTCATTTCATCGATATTTTGCATATTATAACAAAAAGTGATTTACTGTGATATAGTTTTAGATTGAAAAATAATGTTTTTCAACTATTTTGTCACTTGAAAATTATTCTGTTTTACACCATTTAAAATAACACGAAATGTTTTACCTATTTACAGCCAATATTTTAAATGCGGTTAATTAATAAATGTAAAAAAATACATATATATATAATTATTATTATTATTTATGTCAGTTTTGACATATTATGCTTGAAAAAAAAACAGAAGAAAAATCATTAACAATTTCGAACCATGCTTTAGTCAAATTCGTGATCGATTTTCAACTTAAAGTAGTGGCATGGATATCGGGTTCGATGTTACGAAACATCAAATTTAAAAAATAAAATAATTGCGCCCTTAAATGCAGCAGTTAATATAGAGCCACAAGATAACGCGAGAGGTAAAGGGGAAAGCAGGACGTGGTGGCGCAGCTATGGGGGTGAAGGGAGCTCACCACGGGGTGGTTTATAGTTTATTAGGGGATGGTCTGGCCAGATAACGTCTGGACCACTACTCGGGAGGATGTAGATAGGGAGAGAAATCTACAGAACGAATGGAAATCCTTGTCTGAATATTAAATTATGCATCAGAAATATGCAAACTTTATAAACGAGTATCTTTTAAATGATATATAGTTGCATCAGGAATAATAATTGCAATTGTGATTATTATGGACATGAGATTATATCGCTACTAGTAGAGCGGAACCGTGGTTTTTCTTCTATAAATGCAAAATCACTTTGTGGTGTCATAATGAATAAAATGAATAGGAAATGTTTTGTTTAAACCACTATTCAATATATAAATATCAACAAGGTTCGGAAGCGAAGCTTCCCTCTTCAGGATATACAGTATATATGTTTTAATCATTTTAGCCCATAACCCTGTATCAATGCTTCTGATTGCATTGATACAGAGACAATTAATAATAAAATTAATAAGAATTACTTGTTTATTCTAATGAGGGAAGCTTCGCTCCCGAAACATGTTGATATTTATATATTAAACAGTGATGTAAACAAAGTGATTCTTATTAATTTAATTAATAATGACGCCATAAAGTAATTATACATTTATTGAAGAATTTTTTTAAATAATAGCTTCCACTAATACATTATCAAATTAGCAGTAACCGAAATAAAAAGTTTAAAACTGATAAATTGCAATAATTATAAATTTTAAAAATATAAAAAATACTTCAAAGCTCTATAAGTTGTGACCAATATTACACTGCTAGCTCACAGAAGTTTATGTCTAGAAATTCAAGGTAGAAAAAAGGTGTTAAAATTTAAAGAAGAATTACAATCACATTTAATGGAAATATATACATAAATGAATTAAAAATAATATTGTAAACCCCCCTTATTAATTATATATACATATCAACATATTTCTAAAGCGATGCTTTCCTCACCAGGAATACACAGAATACATTAATTAATTAATTTCCCGATGAGGAATGCATCGCCTTCGAAACAAGTTGATATGTATTTTATATATTAATTATTAATTACAAAATAATTTTTAAATTAATTTATTATATTGTTATTTATTTGATTTTTTTTTAAAGATATTTCAATTCTTCGGTTCGTCCTGTATAATGTCAAAGCCAAATACCCAACTAGAGATAACACTGACCTGTCTATGCTACGGTAAGGGTTGCAACTAGCAGAGCTATTATACACGTATGGATAGGGGAGGTTTAGCACATTTAAATAAGGGACGTTATCGTTGATGGATAACTTTTATAATAAAGAGATCAAAATTCATCATTTAAACACTTCGATGGTTAATGGCAAGATAAAAAAACAAGAATGTTTGAGATAACACGCATATATAAGTCTGGCGCTTTGATAATTTTTATAGAAGAATATTATAGAGTAGTCAATTTATGTGGTAACCTTCGAATTGTACATTTTATGATTACCCATGAAACAATTATAAGTAAAAAGATATATTTTTATTAAAAAGAGTTAAGAAACGCACTGTGTGATCACATGAAGAACCTGCAGTACAGTTTTTAGAAACAAACATACTTAATATTAAAAATACATAATTAACACTCACAGTACATTAACAACATTTAATTTGCATTTGTAATAAAGACATATAACTGGTACATTATATTTTTATACTTATTTTTTTTTTTTACAGTAACTCCACACAGGAGACCAAGGAGGAAATAATTTCCCTCAAGGCCTATATCATCTTTGGGGATGCTGTGTGGAGGATCTTTTAGAGGATAGGAAGGAGTGAACTTGGGTCTTGAAGAGACCCATGTTATAGGATGTTATAGGAGGATACTTATTACAGAGACACAACACAGCATTAATCCTTAAGGCGTTTTTTCAAATAATAGATTTTTACCTTTAACTTTGAGACCTTTCACATTGGCTTGCATTTTTAATATCGTTGGGTAATTTATTGTATTGTGTGTATATATATTCTAAAGATTTTAGTCCATATTTTGCTGAGTGTATTTTTAGTATATGTAGTTTGTTCTGGTTTCTTGTGTTGTGTTTGTGTACGTCTTGATTGTAATTGAGTGTGGTGTTAGTATGTGCCGAGTGTTGAATTACATACAAGATAGTATTTGTAATTTCATAGGAGGGAATGGTGTTAAACGGAAGTATTTGGGAGTTTCTGTAGTCTATGTATTTGACGTGTGTGTCCCATGGCAAAATATATTTCGTAGGGCTCTATTTTGAATGACTCAGATCTCTGAAATAATTTTTTTGGTATATGATTATCGATTGATAACAAAGCAATGAAAAAGTCGCATATATCTTTTTTAAATGAATACAGAATATTTGATTACCTACGTACACCAACTGACCTGTGGTAAGTTTTATGCAAGAAACAGTGCTACAAAAATGATCTATTTGTATTATTGAAAATGAATACAATTTAGTTCGTTTTACAATACTACACATCTCTTTTAAGCAAGATTTTAAAGTGTACATATTGCATTTACATGGTTATATGTTAACATAGTAATGTTTTTTTAAAGTGTTAAAGAATATGAATGAAATAATGAATAATAATAATAATAAAATGATTTATATGATAATAATGAGTTGATGGTTTGCATGATAATGTGTATATCTACAAGTTTTAATTAGGAACCAGTTTTATAAACGAACCATCCAATTTCTATCAAGTTTTATAAACGGACCGTTTCGTTTTCTTGTCTTGAATAATTGCCATTCGCTCGTCATCACTTTCACTGCTCGATGAGGAATCTATTTCACAGATGCAAAATTTATATTGTCTTCAAAATAGTGCACGGTTTCAAATAAGCGATCGTCGGCCAACAATTGTCAAATGACCCAACGAACATTTATAAAACGGAGAAATCGGGCGGTAGACCAAATATTAGTTAAAAATCAAGCGTTACGAACGGATGGTTACAAAACCGGCCCTTAGTAGTTATAATATAATATAACATAATATATGTAATGTACAATGTGCCGTAGAATTTTTAATAAATTTATTTATTTCATATATTTCTTCAATAGACGTAATTAATTCTTGATGTATTTATTGTTATTTCGGGTTTCAAGTAAAATCGTGCCCCAATCGGGAATAAAGTACTGTACGTGAAGAAGGCACGGAAGTGCGCGAAACCGGTTAGCATTCACCTAATATAATCTGATGTATGATTATAATATCCGGTCAGTGGCCGAGTTGGCAACGCGTCTGAATCCCAGCCAGGCGCCGTAAGTTCAATTCCTCGGCTGATTAAATCCTCTATCACGACACACGCAACATCTTCCGCTTTCTGTGATAGTAGATTATTCGTAGCCCGCGAATTTCTTTAAAGAGAATAAAAAATGTAAGCACAGAATAACGTGTACTGCAGATGTTTCAATGGTATTTTAAAACAGGTAACATAGAATTTTCCATAGCAAAGCAGTTTTCGTAGATAGAGACAAAGATTTTCTAATAAGTATTGTCTACTTTGACAATTAAAACACACTACACATATGAATAACACTTTTATTTTCAAACGTAAGGAGTATATTCCATTTCTAGTGTGAACTCATTTTAATTCTAATTTAATTACATAAGTATGTTGTTACTTTTATCTCCTTAGAATTCAAATGTATTCGTATGTACATATCCAGTCGTTTAACAACGCAATTACAATATATCCCAACTCCGCACCCACGGAACTAGAGCCCCACGAGGTTTATCACGACCAGATGTTACCACTGTTTTACTCTCCTATGGCCCGAGGACTATTTTAAAAACCGCACTAACGCGTCCCCCTATAAATTAATTAGCGACGCCACTGCTCCCGCCATACGAAAATACATTCGGGTCCCGACGCTAGCCAACTATCTACGTACTACAGACGGCCAGTAGCGGCGCGACCGTGGCGGTTGATATGGGGGGGGGAGAGGGGGGAGAGAAAAGGAGATTATTAACTATTTTGTTGTCTGGCAGCCAAATTTTTCACAAATTCGTTTATCGGTCGAATAAAGTCTCATAAATACGTTGATTTAACCAGAATACTAAAGAAAGTAGTGAAACAAAAATCGCATTTACGTGAATTTGTTTAAAAAAATTAAAACTTGAAACTACAAAGAATAAATATTTTATTCTATTGAGCCGCATATATCGCAATGTTTTCTATAAATGCCGACTCTGATAAAATTATTAATATATATGGTAATATAGGAATAATATAATCTATAAATATAGTATATATAAATATTAATTTATATATATATTTTTTAAATAGTCATAATTTTTTAGTATACTGTGGTGATAAGGAAAGCTTGGCCTCTTAAACATGTTGATATATATATATATACGAGTATATTAAAAACAGTGGTCTAAAAAAAGTATTTCATATTAATTATATTATTAATGACGCCACAAAATAATTACACATCTTTTGAAGGAGTTTTTAAATATTTATTTTATTTATTCATTAGTACATCCACGTCGTTTGAGATTATTCCTAGCCATGAGATAACAAACACAATTTTAAATATGATTCAATGCCATACTCACACAAATATAAACTATAATGACGTCATTCACCGACATAATACACGACAACACCACAAACTACACATATAAAAAATACACTCGACAAAACATGGACTGAAATCATTGGAATACATTGCTTATACCAGCTATAAGAAGTTGTCTGAGGAATTGAGACATTTGTGCGCTTCGGACAAATCTCAAAATGATGTTTTGAAATCTTGTTTTTTTTTATACTATTTGGAAAACGATTTATTATAGGTACTAACTCTGTTCTGATAGCCGTTCTTAATCTTTGCAGATTCAGCTGTAGGAATACTTTTTTTCTCTTGTAAATCGCTGTTTTGTATTTCTATTGCATTTTTATGTTTCGAGCCTGTGCATTTATTTGTGTTATTTTCCTGTTGTTTATATATATATTTATGGTTTTATATTTTCATACACATATTTGCTTTGAAAACTTTGTAAAACCTAATATTATGTAGCATTAATTAACAGTCCCATAATGAGTTGAATTGATAACTCATGAGAGTGCAGCATTATTTAAAAAAATAAAATAATTGAAATATAGAATACACTTGGAAGTGTAGATCATTGGGTGAGTTCACTGGTTATTGCACGACCTTTATTGATTATCCATTGTTTCATTGCGATTTTAAAGTAGATTAAACTTTTAATTTGTCTTGGTTAATATAATTAGACAAGCAAATAAGTGGGCAGATGTTCTTATTATCGAACCTGATCCATACGACTATTAGTCGAGCAGCCTTCCCATCGGGATATCGACCACTTCAAAAACGTATTTTATTTTTATATTCGTATATGGCTAAGATCAATCTATAATATAATTCTCCCTTCAAACATCCTTCAAAAGCAAAAAAACACGATAAACTCGGATGTACTGTAAAATATTCGAACAATGATATTGTATGACAGATCAAAAAAAGAAAACCTACCACCGCAATTCATCATCGCAAGTAACAAGGCTTGGAACAGTGACCATAGATGTCACCACATACCGGCACGAACAGCTGTTTGTGACGTTTGACAGTTGCGTGGAACCCCCGTCAGACCGGAAGTGGGAGGGGGGACGGGGGTGGGTAGGCGCCGGCAGACCGATCGCTAAATGGGAGGAAAACGGCTGTCAAATGGAATGAAGCTTTTCTTCATTTGAATTCAAACAATGCAAAACATACTGTTATTATTTGAAAGTCTTCTTTACTTCGAAATATTTTGAAGATAATTCCAATGATATTAAAAATAAAACAATACCAAGCGAATTATTAATTTACTTCTAGCTTGATTGAATTCTTTGAAAAATAATATTTTGTATAAGAAGGTGACGGACGGTGGTTGCATAGGTATATTTCAGGTGGTGAAATAAAAAATCGTAGATAGGTATCCATTTTTGTAGATGAAATCCATCCCACGATCTTTGGTGTGTGAAAATCACATCGATGGTAAAATACGCCGATAACAAGGTTCTTAAATTCTATAGTATTAGTACAGGAATAGTAATGTTTTATAAATGACAAAATTGCTACATTCATGAAACTTTGATCATATATTCAGCCAGGCAGTAGAATTGAAGATCTGCAGAGTATTTAAGTGGTGGAACACATCGAATTATTGCGTTATCTTGACTTTTTTTCACTAAAAACATTTCGTATCTCATCAAGTGTTAATTTTATCGACTTTGGAGTGATGTCATTCGATTCAGTACTGATAAAACCATAGTAAACAATACCTTACTCGACCTAGTTGTTAAACGTGTATTTATAAAAAAAAATCGATGTAGATAAGTCATCGAGGTAAACAAATGGAGCATACAAAAATCAGCGTTCGAAATATGTGCAACAATATGCGGCCAATTGGCATCATAGAGATAACACGGGCTTCAGTCGATAAAAAGCGATCGCCGTAATAGATCTCAAATGAAAACTGCAAAATGCCTACATGACTGGACATGTTTTGGAAAAGATAGTAAAAACAATGATGCAAAATTTCACCGATTTTACCATAGTCAATATTCGTGTAAATTGGATTTTAAAATATAAAAAAAACTCAAGGAGTACATAAAATAAGCACGCCGCTAACTCAATTGTTCCGGGCCTGTAGCGGCCAGCGGACAGCCGTGCGGCCGCTCCGTTCGTTGAGTTCGTTCACGGTCGGAAGGATTCGGGCGACATCGACAGCAACCAAACCCCCCTGCCTACTTCACGCGGGGGAAGAATATCTTCCACAGATTTGCAAGGAACGTGAACTCTATTTTAATGTTATATGCCTTAATGGATGTAGTGCGGGCGGTAAATTTTATATTTTTAGATATTTTATTGATTGGCCAATGGTCTATATAATATTTGGGGGTGCGTTGCAAAATAGTACCTCAGTACGGCCCGTCCCAGGTATGAGACGCTCCCAATTGGGGGATGTTGTGAGGCGCAAGAATAGGTTGGATAGAAAATATCTGGTTATTCAAATCGAAAGACGATACTGAGAGTATTCCTCTAGTCCAGACAGAAGTGCAAATTTACTTACTATTTAGATGTACGATTTTGAGCCTAGACTAAAAGATTTTACTATTCTACTATTTCAATGCGTGGAAATATAATAAAATTTTCTTGCTTAATAAATGCCAAGAAAAATATCAATTGAGGCTGTTGTTTATTGCTTTCAAATGATTATTGCGATTTTAATCACACATTTTCACTTTAAAAAATACTGTAAACCTTTTGTATTTCTTGGGCATTAACAATATAATAAATTCTATACATTTTGTTTGAAGAGTTTTATCCACTATGTCCTTTTGTTACTTAATTTTATTACTACACTAACGGTTTCGAAACATCCCTGTCATTAACTAGCGTTCTCAAAACTAACTTAAATTAAACAAGTACAGAAATAATTAGACATTATTAGGCGAGGGTAGTGGAAGGGGTGATTTGGAGAGGGGGGGCGGTGGAAGGAGTCAAAATAACTAGGAAACATGGTTAACCAAGGTGATTTACAGGATGATATTATTTTAAAATGAATTTTTTTTTATTAAAAAACCTTTGTAACTTTTTTCCACTTATTTATAAGTAAATAAATAAGTGGAAAAAAGTTACAAAGGTTTTTTAATCAAAAAAATTCATTTTAATATTGAATTTCACCATGAGTTGACAGTTTCAAAATTAGAAATAATGCTATTATTTTGTTTACAATTTTTTGTTTTGTTTATTTCTAGATTTTCTAAAAGCTATGGATATTTAAACCCGCTCCCCCTCCAAATCACCACTCCCACTAGTCTCACCTAATAATGTCTAATTATTTCTGTACTTGTTTAATTTAAGTTATTTTTAAGAATGCTAATGAATGACACGGATGTGTTGAAACCGGTAACACAGTAATAAAATTAAGTAACAAAAGTACATGGGGGATAAAATTCAAACAAAAGATTCTTTCAGGTACAACTTTCTTTACGTTCGTACATATGATATAGCAAAAGGTATTGTTATTTATCTGCTCTGAAACGAGATAATATCATTTCATCTGAAAATGTATTTTAACTGGCGAAGTTTCAAACGAAAAGAAAATAGAAAAGTCCCTTTTGCGATGTCTTCGAGGAAAATATGGGAGGCGGAGGAAAGTTGGCTGAGAAAGTTGAAAGAATTCCAATATCGAATTATTTCGGAGAATTAGGAAGACTGGGGAGGTAAAAGTTTGGTTTTCTCGTACGAAATGGATATCCAGGTAAAATTTAATTAAATAATAAATGGCGGAAGAAAACTTTTGAGGTCTTCCTTATAATAATGATAAAAAAAACATGTTTGGAATTCACGAAACATGCTTTCATTTGGGGTGATCTTATGATGGGAAAATTGATTGTAAAACAAGGAAAATAATACAACAAATAAGAACCTAGATAATTTCTCTTTGTTTTTCTCTACTTTCATTTGCAATATATAATACCACATAAATAAACATAACAAGGTGTGCAATATGCGCACATGGTTGCTTTTGTAAAAAAATACTCTTCTTTCTGGAATTACTTGGTCAAAGCATCATTTTCATAATGTGGTTTGAAAAATCTATTTAACGGTTTAAAAATAGGAAATCTTCTACAGGGTGTCGATAGGATTACGAAAAGAGTGTTTAAATCTCGGACGAAGCTTAGCAGGTAACTCGCGGTATCTTTATAGATCATGCTGTATGGACATGAAACACACAAGGTATTTATGTTGTGGGCGTGTCTGAGTGCTCGAAGTAAGGTTAATTTTACCCCATTTCAGGTGAAATTGATCAAGTATTGTAAAATGTGGAAATTCTCTCTTGAACAAATAACCAATTTCAACGTTATGTCTGAGCCTAATCGTCGAAATTTCTAATGTAAATCAGCGATAACTTCCCATGAGACAAATGTAAACCATGTACAAATGTCGGGCGTCTTTCAATGGTTCAATGACGTTAGTTCCTCCGAGAACCTTCCATTGAAATAGCAGTAGAAGAAGGACAGCATTCCCACCTGATGCATGCGCTCTAAAGATTGCAATCCATTAGTTAAGATAGGGGAATCTATCAAACGAACTGCCCGTTTCTGCAGTCAGGGGAGTTTTCATGTTCAACTTGGAAATAGTACAAATAATAACAGACCGTATACAGCCTCAAACTATATGATGAAAATGACCAAAGATTGTGAGCATTTCACAGGCCGTAATACCAGGCGAGCAAAATAATCGAGGAGAGCTTAAGGCTCGTCAGGGAGGCTTTGGGGAGCTTTGAAGGCTCGCCGGCACGGAGAGGTGGCGCGGCCGATATGCGGATTAGCGGGAGCCCTAGCCGGCTCGGTGCAGCCAGCCAGCAGACCCTGCACCCTCGGGGGAGGCTAAATACTAAGTAATTAATTGTGTGGGAGTGTGGCTAGTGGAAAATATAGTTTTATTTTATATGAGATCCCGCACAAGAGTTCCAACTGACCGGACTAACGTTAGGCACGTTAAAAGGTAGAGGTAGATGAAAAGATATACCAATACTACAGTACCTAGTAATAATTTTCGTTCCGAAGTAAGAACTAATCCGACAAACGGTACCAAGTAAAAAGCCTTGACTACTTTGCAAACGGAGTACGGAAAGTAGTCTAGAGAAGAACAGTTAACCTATAATATTATTGGAAGACTATTTTTTTATTAAAAATGTTGTGTTTGAATTCAGATACAACATAAAAAGAATTTTATCGCACCCAACTTTTTCAAGTTATTTAACTCATCAAGTAATTATTCGCACAGTCATTATTCTCGAGTATTAAAAAAAAAAAAAAACAAAGAAAAGGCTGTGCTTCTAAACTTTTAAACTAACTTGCTCGAAGCGATACGAATATAGCGTTTGGTACTGTTCAAGTTGTTCTTTTCAAAAACCGCCTGTTATAATTTCAACTTCTATCAATTATCGTCATATATAATAATAATCGTTAATTTCCATAGCGCAGTTTTGTGAGGGTTCACCTCAAGTACACTTTACACTAACTAACCTAACATAATTAGAAAATAACAGATATAATATATATATATACAAATTAAAACTATGAATTAAAATATTCATGAGCAGTAGACACACTTACATAAACAATTTGGATTAAACTAATAAATAATAAAATGTAAAGTACAAATAACAAAAGAGCAAGAAAATATTTATTTATTATATTATATACGCCATTTTAGGCTTACACATATTTAGTTAGTTACAATAGTCACACAGATGCAAAACACATCACAGTAGGTACATAGATGAAATAACGAACAAATACAGGAATAACATGGTGTAAGTACCATTCCAAGTAATTAGCTACAGATTCGCCTCTGTATTATTATATTCAAAACATACCTCACATTCACTGATACGCATACTCTAGACACATATATTAATAATTGTTGAGGATGTATGCAATAATCGTCTGTTTTGTATTTGTATTCCGAGCAGCTGAACATATCTACCATGTCTGAAAATGTATTACCTTCTGCGTGAAGTCTAGGTAAAAGAGAATTTTTGACTGACATAGTCATGAAATTATTGTTACAATTGAATAAAATTTTAGATTGAATAGTTCTAGTTGGAATATTAAATTTAATTAAGCTGAAAAATTATTTAACAATTTAGTATAAGCTAAGGGTGTAAATAATCAAATATAAAGTTGGTACAAATAACAAGGGAACAAGACAATATTTGATGGCATTATACACACGGTTTTCACTAGATACAATGATACACGTGGGGTGATAACCGAACTTAAATAAGTAGAAACCATTATATCAGTCTAGGCCATAGTAACTAAATTTAAAAAAAAAAAAATCAATGACTATGTGATTTTCGGCCTTTTTCTAAATCGTTCACGTATGAGACAGTTTAAGCAACAAATTTCAACGTTTTCATTGCAAATTCCAGTTATCATTTCTAAAACGAATAAAAATATTGTGTAGCTCTGTACAGCGCTCCTGAGGTGACCTTACATTAAAACTACATCGTGACAAGTTGGCAATTGGCTTAGTTTAATAAACACCGACTAGAACCACTATCACGCTAATTTAACGCTAACGAAGTAAAAGCCCTTTGACTGCGCAGCGGCAATTTTCTGGACAAACAACCGTAAAATGGCTGTTGAGAGAAATTCCACTTAAACTAACAAGATATCAAAGGGCTTCCATCTCTAAGCAATCAAAACAAGGCAATTATGAACTCTCTTTCAATGTTCTTTCACGAACCGACGATAATAGTATATTAGAGAATTTTCGGTAATTTAACTTAAGGGGGAAATCCTGGCAAGATTTTGAGAGAAAGATTAAATATTCGATGAAAACAAAAATAAAATAAAATAAAAAAACGCCTCGATTTTAGATCAGATATTTACAGCCGTTCTGATACTTACACATTAAATATTGGTTGAAACAGAACATTTATTATTCATCATATTGACAACTATTTTGTTTAAAACACTATTAAAATAGTGATATTTATGTATTAAATAGTGGTTTATACAAAACATTTATTAATCATCTGATTTACAGTTATTTTGTATACGACACTACTTGATATATAAATATCACTATTTGATATAATTAATTTATTTCAAAATGACACTACAAAGTGACTTTACATCTATTGCAGATGTGAAAATAATTTATGAAAATTATGGCACAAAGTGACTTTACATCTATTGAAGACGTGAAAATAAATCTAGAAAATGATGCTAAAAAGTGATTTTGCAAATTGAAGAAGAAACGTAAATTTGTTTATTTGAGAATGCTAAAAAAACCATGTACCTACATCGGGAAAGTTTGGCAAAAAAACATCAATTCATCACCAGTCTGAATGTGATTCAATTGTTTTATTTTTTAACCATATTTACCCCACGCCGCAGTTAGAATATGTCCAACGTTTTATGTAAATATGTGAGGAATGATTGATGACTTCTACTCCAGCAAAGATCCGAGTACTACCTCAATCATTTTATCACGGGCCTCGCCGTAACGTGCAGTTACCTGTGGTACCAAAATAACAATAGGGGTAGATTTTTATGTATTATCGAAACGAAAAGAATAAATTGTAATCAACAGTTTTATCATTTTGGAGAATGATTTCAATAATAGAACCTACTCGAGGAGAGTCGCGGATCTCAGTACTATTAAAAACTAAAGTTTGAAATGTACGTGGTTGCGACAATGATTTCCAGAAAAATGTCAAAACCAAATGTGAAACCGCAATACCTAGTCTGTTTACAAAAATCAAAAGTTGTACGGAATGAAAAAAGAAGTTCTATGTTTTCATGTGTTGAGATTTTTTTTATATGAGGAAAATTTATAAACATAAGCACTCTACAAGAAGAAAAAATGAAATAAGACTTCCCTTTCGAAAAAAATAAAAATCACTGAACTCATTACATTACTGAATATAGCGGTGATACCGAACAATATAAAAGAAGCGAAAAATGTGTTAAATTTTAAGAACAAAGTGACGAAATATGAGAATCGTAAATTTAATATAAATAAAAAAAAAAATCTTTGTTTTAAGCCCCTTTATTATATTTATACATCGTAAACCGGTTTCAGTTGAATTCAACCTTCTTCATGAATGTAAACATATAGTTTATAAAATTATAATTAAGTATTTTGTTTACACGACTGTTTAATATATAAATATCAATATGTTTCGAAAGCGAAGCTTTCCTCACCACGATATACAGTATACTAATATAGTTTATATGTATACCTATAGTTTATACTTTATATATTTATGGTCCTGAAGAAGAATGAGGTCAACTGAAACCGGTCGACAATGTATAATTAAAGTAAAGTTGCTTAAAACGAAGAAATTAATCATATAATTAATTTTGTAATCTGTAATTTTTAATTAGAGATTTTTTGTTGTATAAGATATATGCCTGTATTAGAATATATATGTAACAATTATATGTATGTACTCTTTTAAATGGTGTTAAACGAAGGTTTATTTGTTTACGTAGTGTTTAAACAAATTATAGTCGGTGAAAAAATTCAAAACAGCAGTCAATGTCAAAGACGAGATGAAACTAAAGGATTTCAATTATATCTATTACCAAAGAAAGCAGGGATTACTTCCTGGTGTACACAACTTTCACTGTATTGGGGAACGAAATAGTTTAAGTCCGAAATAATATCCATATTCCAAAAGTTAACTTTTCATGCTAATATTAATTCAACTCGGGCGAGCGTAATGTAAACATGGAGATATGTCTCCTATTTGATAAGCAGTTGACAAGACACGTACCAGGAGCATCAGGATTGATGGCGGAACGTCGGATATGACGTCATTACTCCTGTTGTCAGACTAAGGAAATTATGTCTGCAACGAGGGACTTGGTAGAGTTTAAACGGTGTAAAGTTGTTGCATGTGGTTATGTCAAGCCAAACGCATAATATTCAGGCAAACAGTAATGTTAAAACATTTTAACTTAGAATTCATCACTTCCTGTATTAGTAGCAAAGGTTTATGTTTAATTTAAACAGTTAAGGGTTAATCCCCGCAGTCAAAAGCTTATTTTTTTATTTTATTTTAGAAACAAACCATATATGTGTAAAATGAGTGGTGTATAAATTACTAGGTTTTAGAAAATTATTACAAGGATCGGTACCAATGGCATGTCCCTATGTAATATCTAGTATTTTCAGCGCCCTTGAGGTGATTTTTCACAAAAACGGCGCTATACAAATCATCCGATTATTATTATTATTATTATTATGGTTATATACATTTTACCGGGCGGGGTTAGTACAATGCTAGGGAATGATACATGGTAAAGATAAAAAGGTATATGAAAAAAGTATATAGTGTGTAAGAGTATGTGACGTATGTGTGTGTGTATGTATGTGTACGTGTGTGTGTGAGCATGTATGTGTACCTATGTGTCTGAATAGTGGTATGTACTGGAGTGTTGTGATTGCGCATTGATGTTACGAGTAATATTTTTCTTAAATGACGGTAGGGAGTCAAAAAATATGTCGAGATTTAGGTTAGGATAAAGATTATAAAATGTTTGACGAATACGGTAAATTTGCGAATTTGCTGCAGCAAGCTACTGTTATACAGTTACCATACCTCATCAAGTCAATATCTTTCCGCGCTATCGTTAAGGTAGACAGAGGAGACACGTTTTTTGCTTCATCTACACATAGTCGTATATATTATTACGACTCTTGACATGACCCAACTCAAAGCACTTCATTCACTTGATTGTGCAGTGAGACGTGGGTCTTTTTGGGACACCCCCGATTTCGTATTCCATCCACATGCGCGTCACATATTTTTCTGAGACTCTCGTTTACTCCTTCCACCCTTTGTGCGTATGCAAACGATCCATAAGCGGCCCTTCTTTTCATTATTGTGAACTTCTAAATCTTTCATTTCATTTAAAATTCGGTCTTATGTGATTGGAATCAGAACTCCGTTGTGGCTTATATTATATGATATTCGTTCCATGAACTCGCCTTACACAGCTCTATTGCATAGTGAGCCAACGCTATAATACTATTACATTAAAAATGAGATTGCCTAAATAATAAAACAAGACGTAAGAGCGCAATCATCTTCTGATGTAAAGACCGTAACAATCGTTTATACAAAATGCATTATTCAAGACACAAACAAAAATTGAATGTTGCAATTTAACAAGACACGCTAGGCAAGCAAGTAAACTTAATGATAGACTTCTAAGGCCGTACTACTGATTACCTCTTCAGGAAAGATTTAAAATTTACCGCAAGCTGGCCCTAATTGAAAATATTATACAAAATCATTACAGTCAATTTATAACACGGAACGAGACGTGCTCCGCAATACGTAATATAATATACAAGATGTTGTTCCGCCCTTAAAGGGGCTCATTTAACATTTTAATAAGGCGATGTAAATCAGTTTATTAAACGGGCGATTTCCATAACGGAGAGAATAGACTGGAAAGGGAGGATACTTAGCATGAATTAGCCATAAAGGTGGAAGCCCCGCGGTTCCATAGCCTTTATACAACCTTCCGCAGGTATCAATATGCCTGCACTCCATCGCGCATGATGGCCACTCCAATATTACCGCGGAAAAAGTGCCGAAAATGGGGAAAAAACCTGAATAAATTGGCAATCTTCGCGTCTGAAACGCGGGGAGCTGACGCCATTTTGCATTTCAGCACCAAAACGAGATGATCAAAGGCGGGAAACAGACTACGTTTGTAAATACATTAGGTTTATGGGTGCAATCTGGAACGTGGCGTCGACTTCAGGAAGCTATCACAGATGACAGACTCGGAAAATGTACACATCACGGGAATGCTATGCAGCTTCCTTCTGCATTAACACTGATAGTAATATTTTCATGAATTAACAATATTTCAATCTGATAGAAATAGGGTGTTGCCAAAATAGGAAAAAAAAATCCCAAAATATGACTAGTTTTTTCCTTTATCAATATTAACTTTTCTAATTTAAATTGGTCCAGGTTCGTTAAATTCATATCAATACTCTATTTCAGCCATAAACCTATAAGATTCGGTTTCTATATTTCTAAAATTGTGAAGAAAGGTTACCAAACAGAACACACAAGAAAAACGAAACGTCGTTAATGTCAAATTAATGATTGTCGTTCTAATAAAATGAATTTTATTTACCTGATCATCTTCTTCTTCTTCTTTTCTATTATATAAAGAAGATTGTCAAGGGCGGGCAGTGTTTGTTTGTTTTGTATACAAATCTCCGGTTTTTTCCGAGCTTGATGAAATTTTGTACACTTGACTTTCGAAACAAGAGGAAGATCCTTATCTACATAATATTTATAAAAAACATCCCTTTCCCCCTTTCCCATCCCTTAAAGCAGAATGTTTGTACTTCTTGATGAAATTTTGCACATTAACGTTCAAAATAAGAGGAAAATTACTGGGTAAGGGGGTAACACACCACAACCTCAAAACTTTCCTTCTAACCATTCGGCTTTGGAGGATATTGTATTTTATTTTACTTCCGCTAGCAAATAATACAAAATTCCACGACATTTACCACTTTTAATGAAAATTCTTGAAAATTTCCGGTCTGTTGCTATTTTACCAAATGGAATCTCTCTCGACAGTGGAACGATTTAGAATCTTCACACTTCTGTTCTGAACCCCGAGAATATTCTGCGCGTACCACATACCCTTGTAAGGTAGAAGCAGTGTAGACAGGACAAGATAAAAATGTGTGAATCAACTTCTTATCTTATCAGATCGACGGTAGTGTTTGTTATCGAGTTACCCATTACGAAATGATCGATCTAGTTGCAATAATGGCGAATGGTGTATTACTACTCTATGTCGTCGGAGGAGGCCGAAATAAAATTTTACAGTCATCTTCCGGGAACTATACAACTTAAGTGATTATCTCTTAAATTTTCTATTTAATTTTTTATTGAGAATTGTTAGCGACTTACTCTACTTGCATAAAATAATAAAAGTTCAATTTGACAATTTGACTTTGGAGCTGTTAGAAATGATAACGTTCAGAGTACCTAGTGGAAATACGAGAAGTATAATTCCATTTCATGAAGAAGTATTTCGTAACAGCTTGGCCTTTAAAGCGATGCACTGGGAAGTAATACAAAATCATGTGTTTTCGGTTTGAGCATTAGATGGCATAGTAATAGCACAGATGATTTAATTAAATAGTGCAAGTAGAATACACCTTGGACTTCCGTTTAACCGTCCATTCTTTTGGTGTATATTTTTATAAGCCTAGAAAAAAATAAAGTATCAGATCTAAAAAAAATGGTTAAAGCGCAAAATCTCCTACTTACGAACATTTTTTCTGATATTGACGTATTTTTCATTGTGGCAAATTAAGCATGGCACCCAAACGACAAGCAATAATTCACAATTTCATAACTTTATTAAAAAAAACATTCCGAGCAAGGTATCAGCTAGTATACAAACAAACAAAAAATATCTTCATCACCTTAAAAAATACATTTAATTAACTGGAAACTTCATTTAATTTCATTACGATTTATTTAAAACTTTTATGACAATTAAAATTTCGCTCATATTTTATTTTGTATTATATTAATAATATAACATTTTCTTATGTATTTTTATAACATTTCATTGTGTATTATATTATTCTTATAACACTTCATTGTGTATTATATTATTCATATAACACTTCGTTTTGTATTATATTATTCATATAACACTTCATTTTGTATTATATTATTTACATAAAATTTTATTTTTTATATATTATTTACATAACATTTCATTTTCTATAAATTAAATGGGAAATAACACAAACATTTTGGATGACGGGATTTCAACACAAAAAACATTCAGTCTTCGCCGTATTGGTTTGTATTAAAAATTGAAGAGTGCTTTTCCATTTGTAGCGATGTCTTAACCACTTACCACATCAATTTAGACGTTTCAATCGTTTCACAGATTTCATTTTCACATTTCAAGTTCACCGAGTCGAGCAGCCTATGAAAAGCACTCGGCGCCACGGGGTTATATCGCCCGGCCATAGTCCCCACGCACTGCCATGGCATTTTCACGGTGTTGCCGCAATAAAATCGCAGATACGAGTAATTTCCCCTCGTAACGCCGAGCGAACGCCGGATTGGTTCGCTTATTGCAGGTGTAATAAATTGCACACATTGATATGCAAAACAAATCTCCCATTTCTACGCGCTTTTGATACTGTAGCGGGGAAAAACGCCAGCGTGTGACCAGTATGTTATTGTTCCAATGTGTTGCCATGCACGCAAAGGAAACACATACACGTTGAATTTTTTTAGTACTAAACCGCACGTCCTTTGGGTTATTATTCAGAAAGTTGGTAAAAAAGCATAGTTTTTTTGTTATTGTTTAGATTTCGCAAAAACAATAAGTGTGACTAGTTACATGACTTGTATGGGAGAGAGGAAAATACCCGAACACATCCGTTAGCTTCGGCTGACCTTGAAATACTAAACGAGATGAGGCAGGAACAAACTTGACGTATACGAATGTTTTGTGGGTTTCGGATATAGCTTTTTTGTACCTGAACGTACGGAATACGGCGTGTTGCGTTCGGGCGATAATATAGCCGCCATATCACGTACGTTTGGATGGGTAGGACGGTTAAGTTCTAAAATTTAGAGAGTTATTGCTACTTACATCCTTGTATCGAAAATTATTTACATTTACAATTTGAATAGTCTTTTCTACTAGGTATGATTTTTTTCTAAAGTTTTATTAATTATGTCAATAGTCAATAAAAAAACATTATTTACGAATGTTTTAATAATTTTGTGGGGAAAACTTCAGGAGAGGAAAAGACGAAAGAAAGGCGAAAGGTGGGGTAGTAATTTAAAGCTAGTAGGTATGTAGCCAGAAGTCAGATAGGTACTTAAGGAATTCTTAAATAAGTGCTCGCAGCAGTTAAATTAACCACTTTGCGTGTTCTTCTCTGAACTTCCGAGACTGTGCCTCATTAAACGGTCCGACTATTTATTTATGGGTTGAAAGCAAGACGAAATATTCCCTCACTCTGTAACCAGTCTAGTACCATCTCTATTTTGAGGATCTCTTTAAATTTATGTCAATCCGATAGCGCCTCTATAAATAACTAATTTGTGACCATCGGAAAGTGAGTTTACTAGACAAGTCTCTCGATCGTTAAAATGGTGCCACGACGATTATATAAATTCCGACCATTTTTCGTTTGTATTTCGAATAACTTTTAATAAATGTAAGTTGGTGGAAGAAAGAATCAATGAATACTGTTCAGTATAAAAATAAATGAAATAATTGGATAATTGGTTTTAACTAAAAGCCACCTGAAGGGCGCTGTACAAATATTACTTCCTAGGCTATATCTGATTATGTACAAACAGATACAGAAACATGGTTATCTGTCAGGTCACTCAAGATTAACACGCTATGTTATAAAGTTGGAATGATATGATTTAGCACCCAATGGACACCATATTAGAAATTGAAGATATTGCAGTTACTATTTTATTCTGATTTGTTATTATTGATATTAAATTTATAAGAAGCTTAGTTGCTGAAGAAGAATTGGTGTGTGTGTGTGTTTTTTTTTTAATTTAGGACTGAAGAACAGATTTTTAAAATGACTAATTCTATTCGGGGTTTAACTGTAATTTACGACCAAAATTATTTACATTTACAAATAGTTATAGTTATTTACAATGTCGTGGACTATGAAATGTTTTAAATATTTCTGTAAATGACTTTAAACAAGTATCTACTAACCGGCTAGCTTCGCCATGGAAATTTGGTATGCAACTGCACCATTCATGGATATAACTTTCCGAAGATATGAGTTTTATGCACAGCCCTGAATTCTGTCGAGTCTTTAATCAATCTTAAATCGTATGGCAGTTATTCTAGGCTTTAGGACCCGACTTGTGCCACCAGTGTGCGATTTGGTTCCTTCAACCTTCTGATTAACTTTATTAGAACGACCACAATCAAAGCGTTTTTTTCCATGAATTTGATAAGGAACGTGTACGCCCATTATTAATTTGCCCACAACAATCAGTGGAAGATGAATATAATACAGCAATATTAAACAAACAAAAAATATTCCAAACTACACACAACCTACATTTGGTCACAGAGCAATGCACACCGTTGACCGAGGCATATGAGATTTTTTTATGGAAACAATAAAATAAAAACTACGTTTAACTCAAAATAGAAAACTTTCTAGTATTTTCAAGAAAAATAAATAAAGCGCCGTTTGGTATACCGCGGGGGCAACCTTGCTGGTTCTCTAATGAATGCTCGTGTCATAGAACTAGTCCAACTAGAGTGGCTAACAGCTTATAGACAAGTATTATTTTTGGCCTGTGACATGGAGCTATTTGTGTCGCGACGGTGCCACTGGGCTTATGTCACGCACACAGTATACACAACTAAAAGAGCTTTTTTTTAAATATCACTATTATTATTAATGGCCACACGAACTCACGTAAAATAATACAGGCATTCACGTCATTGTCGCCCGTCTGAGTGTTAAATAACTAAGAAAAATTGAAGGAATTTTTGTCCTTTGTCGTGTGACATTCAAATGACAAAGATCTTTCAGCGAGCCAATAACAACATGATTCACAAAAACTAGAAATCATTTTCTTGTTTTTCTAGTATAATACTTCTGTCTGGTGGCTAGTGAATAGGGTAATAATTAAAATATTTCACGTCTCACTAATATCAAGAGTGTTTAGGTTTCTTTAAATTATATTTTATTTGTAAGATAAAATACGCCTGCAAGAAAACCTTCGCAGATTACTGAATGAAAGTACTGATGTTCTTTAATAATATAAAAATAAATAAATATTTTATTTTTAATTATTAATTATTTTTATTGACATTTAAAACCTCATTGTAATATTTAATCATTGAAGAAAATAATATTAACAAACCTAAATGAAAAATGAAACCGGACAAAGGGACAGAAACTAAAAATATTTCAGTCGCATCTGGGACTCGAACCTAGGTCCTCTGCCTATCCGGGGCAACGCTCAACCGACTTAGCTAATGAGACAAGTTCAATTTGTATCATCTTCATAGATATCATATCTCAAATTCAAAATTTGTGAATATTATTTTCCATTTTTAATCTCATATTATTGGCAGCTATTTTTATGATGTTTACAAAGTTCTACCCGAACTCAATTGCAAACTTAAACAGTGTCTCGGATTTACATCCGACTTTTTATTTATATGAGACATCTATTGACTTTTTAAAAATAGCTGCCAATAATATGAGATTAAAAATGGAAAATGGAGTTAAAAGATATTAATTAGGTTAGTTTGGATTAGGTTTCCGGGATAGTTATTTTATTTTTTATTTGTACTTTTCATGACTTTATTTCACTTTTAAAAAGTACGCCGATTCATACGTGTATTGAATTATCCGGTCAACCAATACAACACATCTGCAATATCAGCAAAAAGTCGTTGCGAATAGCCCGTTCCATCGAGGAATCTAACATTGAATCTCAGACAAACGAAATGATTCAATACACATTGCTATTCACGGTCCGTACATCGTCTGAGTTATGAATGCAATAGCGAACTGTATAATTCCCTCTGGGCCCGGACAGCACAGAGCAAAACAGTCAGAGGCAAAGTGCAGAAGTTGTATCAGACATTTGCACAGTGCCCTGTGCTCCGTAGTCAGAGATCAGGAAATCCCTAGAAGTACACGATTGATACAGATTTGGAAGAAAACTGATTTTGCCATTTTAAATAAGACTTTTGGACTCCTAGGCCCCAGACAGATTGAAAATAGATTACCATGGTCGAGCAGTTAAAATCCTGGACTGAGAATCCCGAAATATGTGCAAATAAAATGATGACCAGATAATTCAACACATGTATGAATCGGCACACTTTGTAAAGGTGATATAAAGTCCTTAAAATAAAGAAAAAAAACAGCCATAAAACCTAATTATTCAAAAAAAAATTATTTTATTACCTTTTTATTTATTTTTTATTAAAAAATATTAATTATGTTACGTTAGATTAGGTTTTCGAGATAGATATTTTTTCCTACTTTTAATGACTTTTATATATTTTTAAAAAGTGTGCAGATTCACACGTGTTTGAATTATCATGTAACCATATAAAATAATATGAAGCATGTTTGCGGCCTCTTCCAGAGTGCTGGATACTCTCAGTTTCGACCTGGTGAAAAACCGCCACTCAGAATCGAAAGATTGCTTGAAATTGCATAAGTAATGTTTGATGACCATATTTTGATAGCAAAGTTCTTCCTAACCATACTCTTTCCCATTTCCCTTTCTCCACTCCTTTCGGCTTTACAACATACCCCAATTGAGAATGCTTAGTCCCACTGGCTCCGATCAGCCGGTAGCAGTTGTGACTCTGTGCGGAACGAAAAAAGAATTAAAATCAATTTTCCAAAATGGTTGATAAATTTCACCATAAATAAGGAAAAATTGAGCTTATATTTGGAATAAGGACACGTCTACAACACGCTTCTACATGTTGATCTCTTCAGTGTATGTAGTACCTACTATGTACGTGCTGGTTCGCCTGTAAAATGCATCAGCTGACTTTGCTGGTGCTCACCGCTCAATGCAGTCCGGAAGTGCAATATGCATATCAGAGGGATACGAATTGATCAAATTTATTTGATATTTATCATGTCTGAGAAATTTCCCACTCCAGCCATCGACTAGGACGTTTCCTATGTCAGAACAGGGGAATTAAACTGTTTTTTAGGCAGGTTTTTTTTAAACATTTCGAATTTTTTTCCTGAAACGATTCTTACATAGTGATTAATCCTAGAATGGAAGCGAGGAGTTAAATTATTATTATTATTTTTTTTTTTTCATATGAAGCGGTAACTTGGTGATGTGACATTATAATTTATAAAATAAAACAATAACTTTGTTTTACATCACTTTTATTTATACTTTAGCCGACCGGGTTTCGCTACTACCGTAGCTTCTTCAGGGCAGTATACAACTAAACTATGAACTAAGATGCACATGTGTTATGGAATGATACAAACAGGCTAGTGAAGGGCCAAGGGTGGGAGATCAGCAGGTACCTGCTGATCGGGAAGGTTATGTTTTTAATAACTTTTAATAACGGAAGGTTTTTAATGCTTTGTTTTTAATAACTTTTAATAATTTTTAATAACTTTTCCCAACAAAGCATTAAAAACCTTCCGTCATAGATTAAACCAGCATTTTACACAGATAATAGTTTAGGTAAATTTTTAATTAACGGAAAAGATAAAGAAGATAGTTTAGGCCACTCAGGCATTTATTCACTTCAATGTAATGATTGCCCGGCGTTCTATGTAGGCAAAACGTCGCGTAATGTTAATATCCGTGTAAAAGAACACTTAAGATGTCTAAATAATAATGGTTTCTCCGAATTTGCTAACCATCTCTTAGAAACAGACCACACATTCGATAAAAATACAGGCACTAGTTTACTGCATAAAAATGTAACCGGCATTCGATTAGATAACCTAGAAGCATTAGAAATAAGGAAAGCAAAAAACACTAATAGTAGACTCATAAATAATCAAATAAATTTAAATAAAAGTCCAATCTTTAAATTATTCCCAATAAACAAAGTACATTCCCTTCCCGATCAGCAGGTACCTGCTGATCTCCCACCCTTGGCCCTTCACTAGCCTGTTTGTATCATTCCATAACACATGTGCATCTTAGTTCATAGTTTAGTTGTATACTGCCCTGAAGAAGCTACGGTAGTAGCGAAACCCGGTCGGCTAAAGTATAAATAAAAGTGATGTAAAACAAAGTTATTGTTTTATTTTATAAATTAAATTAATTCTGTTCAACTTCAAACTAATTTTACACTGAAGTGCCGACCGATGGCGCTACCCTTCTTCAAGATATGCTTTCCTTGAGTTCTTTCCTCAGGAATGCATTTATTTTCATAGTAGCAGGTTGCGCCTTTTTATAGCAGGTAAGTTTAATATTTTTTTCACTGAAATAATTTTACGTCTCATTGTATGGTGGGAACTATTGATTGAAATTGACTGATCGCTTCTTAGACACACTAAACGAGTGAATTATGCATATTTTTGATCAATTTAGCAATAAATATGTTTATCATGAGTGATCAATATTTATTAACCTAAACGATAAGGATTAATCAAAGATAAGAGAAAACAGCTGATTTAAAATGGGAGTAAAATATACCTCTCTTCTAAGGATGAACCAGCTTGAGGTTTCCATTCTAGGATTAATAACGGTATTTTGAAGATCATACATTTTAAAGGCTATGCGATACTGTATACATGTATGTAAATTGTCAATTATTTACCACTAATATTGTAGAGCTTCAAAACCAATCACTAAGATGTTATTGACAAAATTTGTAAACAAATACACGTTAAAATCACTAGGTGTCGCTTAAGAAGCCCTGCGGGAAATAATTTCCCTCACGGCCTATATCGTCTTTGGGGATGATGAGGGTCTTTTAAAGGATAGGAAGGAGTCAACCTGGTTCTTGAAGAGACCCATGTTGTAGGAGGGAGGAAACACCCGAGGCCGGCAGATCATTCCACAGCCGAGCTGTTTGAAGAAGCGACCCGTTCTCATAATAATAATTGGATGATTTTTATATATGTTATTTGATTATACTCTTAGTAACTTTAGAAGACGTTGTTTTACTGCAAAGAAACGCCTGATGTTTGTTTATAGGGAAGTAAATAACATTAAAAAATAAATGCGTTCTCCAGTATTGGTGGTAAGAATAGATTAGGGTTGGGGAAAGTGGCATGCGGTCCATAAATTCTGAAAAGCCGTACCTATCCCAAGAAAACTAAGCCATAAGGCGACAAATTTTTGATCAAAATGTACCTTTTCCACGAATTTAGATTACGCTTATTTAGTATATTGGACACAGTCAGCGGAAGATGATAAAAAAAATTCAATGGACAATTCATAGAAACTATATTTTGCCTGCCATTAGTCAAAGAGCAATGCACGCCACTGATTGGCGAGGAGCAAGAATAACTTAGTGATTTTAAACTGCGATATAATCACTAAACGCAGATTAGGCTATTTTCCATTAGGTATCCACGCTTCTGACTCACAAATGTTGTCTACGAATTAGTGCATTTTTACAGAAAGGTTTCGATTAGATTAATTTCGTCGTAGACCCTTGACTAGCCGGTCTCCAGCAAGGAGAGCGTTTTTATCCCGAGAAGTTTTGGAGGCGGGTGAAAAGTGAAACCCAACACGTTTCTGGAACAGTTCCAGCTTCCCGCCATCCCCTCATCCCTCCCCACAGTGGTCCAGTCGACGCGGCTGGCAGACAGATAGATATAGGTAAATAACCAGCCATCCAGTAGCTCTGGTAGGAATGCCAGGCTAGGAATTCGGCTGCAATGCTATTATACGCATTGGACGTTATTGCATTATTGTAGTTAGGTTTGCTCGGTATCTGTCGCGCTACTGCCAATTTCATGGAATATATTTCGGGCGAATCGTTTTGAGGCGATTACAATGAAAGTGGTATGATTTGATTGTTTAACTGTTAATTTCGAAATATATTATGCTGTCTGTCAGGGTATTCTGAGAAGGGTTTTTGGTGTGAACAGATAGTTTCTTGAAGTAGGAATTGTTGTAGAATAGAGGAAAAACGATACATTAATTTCCAGGAAATTTAATAGTAAACGCTTTCTTTCCATTTGTAAAGGTTTTGGCTCGTTGTTACTAAGCGGAACATGATTTTTTTAAAAAAAAAATTATCGCGTCCTACGAATAATACAATTATAAATACAATTACAAAAAATATAATTACTGTCATTTTACATATTTCCATACCATTCAATATTTCTCTTTATTATTTTCCACATTTGCTGATGTTGTGTGAAAAACGGGTGGGGGGCTAGAAGAGAAGTTGGGAAGATGTGATTGTTGGTTTCCCATCACTGAGTGTATTTTCACACTTTATTAATAAATAATCTTACCACTCTACCACGCAGATCTTGTTGCTTCTATCAAAGCAAAATGATCATAAGCCCATTTCTTAATCTTACACGTAACGAAATTTTTTATATCAAACTCGCGGAAAAATGGACATGGAGGGTATTTTATTAATTACGGTGCTGATATGAAACGTTGAGAACCAGAGAGGCTTATACGCCCTTTGAGTAGTTTTGAGAAAAATGCTTTTGAAGGTTTTAAGAATGTTGTTAATCCTTCCATTTCATCGATCCATTTTGATTTCGCTGATACCAAACAAACTTAAGCGACAAAAATATTAATTTGTAATTTTATAGCATTAAAATAATGAACTTTTCTTGATTATTGATTTATTTGAGTAACAACATAATGCGCACTGAAAACCAACGTTTTTACTGACGTTAATATTTCAATAATATCTCAAATATTACCATTTTTTCAAACATTTCACCTCTGTTCCCATTATGGTATAAAATGCTAGAAAACTACGTTATTTTACAAATATTAATTTCGTTTTCATTTCCATGGTACATAATCCTACCTACACGTGATTGTCGAGTAGTGAAAATCATGTTTTGTTAACAAAAATCCTTAAATATTAAGATACAATAAAAGCTCTCGATTTCACCAACTGTTAGTTCATACTAATTAGACCGTTGAGTTCCTATGGTACATTCTTTATTACAGATTCCGTCAATGACATACAATTAACATGATATTTTCTGAACTTGTCGCTGCATTGTCGACTGTTGAGTCTGTGCGGCAGAAAGATATTACAGTTGTCTATAAAAATTTATACAAAGATAAAATTTGAGTCAAATGGCGCATATGCACAGTAATATTTTCTATTATTTTCATCATAATAATATACTATTTAGAAGCAGGTAATCCTTTAAATGTATTATACCACGATACGATGGCAGATGATTCATTTGAAGTAAACAATTTAGTCCGATAAATGCAGCAAGACACACTGCAATTTAATAGATATTTACGTGTGATAACTTCCTATTTTCATTCGCAGAATTCCTCTAACATAATTAGTTTAAGTTTCGCAGACCGCTGGCAGGGTGACAAAACATGAAGCCGGAATTATTATATCGGGCTAAAAGTTACTCATACTTTATTTTGTAATTACAGCTGGGGATTTAATGGGTCCAAACGCTTGCAAATCATATTTATACAAACAAGAGAATATGCCGTTATTCAAGAAGAAATTATTTATCCCAATATAGATTTATTCAAAAGACGTATAATAACTTTGTGGAGTCATATTTATTAACCGCTTCATGCTAGGGTTTTTTTCACAAAAATAGAACTAAAAACATCAGGTTATTTTATTTTTTTTATTAAAGAGTTTACATAATTTAAAAGTTGTCCATTTCAAAATAACACAACAGAATCAATAAAAATGTTAAAAAAACTAACCTAATATAAAAAAAACCAAGCTTAACAATAAAAAAATAAAAAAATAATAAAAATAGTGAAACAAAACTAACAAACTACGATAAGTTAAAACAGAAGAAACGATTTGCGTAATTGAGTTCAGTTCGTTTGTTTATCTTATGCAATTCAAACGAGTCGAAACACGCGAGCAGTGCTCGGGTTGGTGCGATACGACACATGCGCCGCCCGCGAACACTGTGAGTTCAAAAGCATAAAGTGGTTTTAAATTAATGACAATGACTTTTTTTATAAACCTTATATTGTTTATCCTGATGAGGGGAGCTTTGCTTTAGAAACATGTATACATTTACAAATTAAATATTGTGGTTTAAACAAAGTTATTGTTATTAATTTAATTTGTATAGATCATCATTTATTTTGAAAATGACTTCAATTTTTTATAATTTAACATCGTATACTCACTCACCGTTTCTTCTAATTAAGCCCGAAAAAGAACGAAAAAGTATAAAATCCTCCTAAAAACCCACAAGACTAATCATTTTTTTAAAACCCGGGTATTTTCCAACCCTACTCGCCAACCTACAGTCTATCCCCGGGGACTTGTTCGATACGCCACTGTGCGTATCTCTATTAAAAGGCTTCAAAAGGTGTTCTGTCAACCATAAAAATTACAAAACGATGGCATATTGATGCCCTTCGTGATATAGTTGATATTTCATAATAGGTACTTGAACTTTTTAAGTTCGATTCACATCTACCGGCACCGCGCAGTGCAGACACGTAAAGTGGCAGGGACGGCAAAATTAGTTCCTTACAACTTATCTATGAAGACACACATGCACGGTGTGATGTGAATAGACCTTTATTCAGTTGTCGGTATTGTTTATATCCGTGACACGCGCCCGTCTTGTTAGTAACGCCACGGATTAAATAGCATCGACCCCCGACACTTGATATTCTGTCCGGGGGCTGGGACCCGATGATAATACCATGACCTTTTGAGGCTTCGCATTAAAACCCCGGACAGCGTAGGTCTTCTAATATGCAGTTAAATCTATTCGCGACATGAATCAGTGGCGGATCTACTTTAAGTAGCTGCAGTACCTGCTAACGTAATACGATATATGTATTAATGAATAACGACAGTTGTTATAGGCATATCTCAATCTTTAATTAAACCAAATCAAATACCAATATTTTTTATAATGTTTGAAATTCTAGGGCCAAACCTTTTATGATGTTTGAACTTCTTAAGCTGAATCACATATGTACCAGTATATTTTACGGTGTTTGAACTTTTTAAGCTAAATCAAATACCAATATCTTTTATAACGTTTGAAATTTTTGAGGCAAACCAAATACCAATATCTTTTATGATGTTTAAACTTTTTGAGACAAATTAAATACAAATATCCCTTATGTTAGAAATTTTTGAGACAAATCAAATACCAATATCTTTTATGATGTTTAAACTTTTTGAGACAAATTAAATACAAATATCCCTTATGTTAGAAATTTTTGAGACAAATCAAATACCAATATCTTTTATGATGTTTAAACTTTTTGAGACAAATTAAATACAAATATCCCTTATGTTAGAAATTTTTGAGACAAATCAAATACCAATATCTTTTATGATGTTTAAACTTTTTGAGAGAAATTAAATACAAATATCCCTTATGTTAAATCATAACTCATAACATACCAATATTTTAACTATAAAGTACAAGTATGTTTGTTTGTCAAAAAATCACGAACGGTGTTTTGAAAAGTGATCAACATTTTTGGTCTGGAATTTTTAGGTCAACGTGCCTATTTTCGATGTGTCACTTCAATTCCATAATGAAATATGAAACTTAAAAAAAAAATTCGACTGTGAGACAAAAAAATAGTGAATTTACTAAAGCTAGGTTAAAATTAAAATAAATAATGTTTTATCCAATGAATAATCTATTCCAATCCAATCTTAATCCGTAGAAACGAAAG